>JAWWMA010000100.1:3955595-3982784 GCA_035041425.1 Mionectes olivaceus | reverse complement strand
GATGGATTGCCTTACAGGGCTAACGAGCTCCACCTGCCTGGGGAGTTTCCCCGACCGGGAATCGAACCCGGGTCTCCACCGTTACAAGGCGGTGCCCTTAACCACTAGACCATCAGGGTCTCCCTGAGGCTGATAGCTACATAGTCAAATTCACAAAAATTCCCATGGAAACTTGGCAACTGTCATTTTTGTTTGAAAAATTAGGCATCTGTATGGACCACGAAGTTTTATAAATACAAGTATGCATAAAGGAGTAGAGTGGTGGTTAAGTCCTTTGGGAATTCTGTGGCTAAACTTCAATGGAAATTAGGAGCCCATACTCCCAGTCACTTAGAGTAAGACTATAAAACAATATAGATAGCTCTGCAAAATTCACACTAAACTGTAAATGACTGGAATAGGTATTTGTGCATTAAGTAATCCCTGTCAGGAAAACAAACAAGATTTGAACCAGCTTACTTTCCTAGTATTTCCTCCCAGTTCTCCAGAGCAGCTACTTCAAATGTGTTTACAATGAGCATAGCATGAAGTCCGTGCATCACAATCAGAAAAGAATGGTTTATTTATTTATTTATTTGATATGAAATCAGCAACTCAGTAACCACTACTGGTGCCAGAAATACTGTGATACTGTCCCTTCAATCATAACTAAAAAAATTAAGTAAATAACTGTTCAATTAAACAAAATGTTAGTACTGTGAAATTAAGTTTATATGGTCTAATATCAAAAAGTCACGACAAATGCCCTTAGAGGCACTGAGCAAGCTCATGTGCCACAGTACCAGGTCACAGAAACAACTCCCCACTAACACTATGTATCACAATGGTACAAGATCAGGATATTTATTGTGGTTATTAATTGCAATTCCTTTTTTTTTTTCTTTTCATCATGCAGCACTTGTCTATGTGCAGCTCTGGGAGAGAATGTTATATAGATGCAGTATGAATAAATATCTAAAACTGTCTTCAGAAAATATTTCTGAGAAAAAAAGTTGATCTAATTTCAGGGGATTTGCGTATTTTTCAAACTCACTTTCCACAAATATTTTAGCAAACAAACAAAAAAATTTACTAACTTCCATAAACAATGGATTTTAATAACTATAAAAGAACATTAAGGAATTCTGAATTTGCAAATATTTACACTAGAAAGTAACTTGTTGGAATACCCTTCATTGATTAAAAAAAAAGAAACTGTACCACAGGTCAAATTTTTGAAAGGCAATAAGTGAATAAGAGCTCACCTGGAATTTTAAATATCAAATATTAAAAAAGAAAGGTCAATTCAGAGACTTTAGATTATTTATGGAGGAAATTGAACAACTAAATGCGAATAGTTCAAGGGAACTGCAGTCCCATTTTGTGTACTTAAGAATATGGAAGAAATTGCATAGAAATGGACAATTTGCCTTCATTATGTAGATTTTCGTTACACACATACACCAAACAAGACAAAATAACCAAACATTTCTCACCAATGTCCTTAAAATCAGAAACAAAAAAGTTTTGCATCGCTATCTGTACACACCAGACGAACTGGAGAACTAAGGCAGATGGGTGTTCCTGCTTCTGCTGTTTTCCACAAAAGGACTTCAAAGTCCCTACTTGCTGATATGCTTTTTCAGCAGTAAGCAAACCTTTATGAATTAATGAAAAATCAATATGTTAATCAAATGGCTGTCTTCCACTTCACTGAGTTTTTACCAATACACAGTAATACAGAAATTTATTTTGCTTTTCTCTTATTTTTTCCAGCTGCACGATGATGTTTCTGCAATTATGACATATTGAACAGATTATTTTAATTTAAGTTAGACACAAAATTTTTTTAAAAATTAACATATTAAGCAAAGAAATCCATTGTTTGTTTAATATACACAGTTACTAGGTATTTAAAAGAGAATTACCAGCCACAGCTACTTAGAGACAACAAAACTGAGCCTTGACAGACTCTAAACTTCCATCTTGACAAACTCTAATGTTACATCTTAACTATATTAGGCATTCTATGTACTAAATGCATTCATGAAACTTTCAAACTTATGTTTTCAAACTTCTAATCAACTTTTTAAGTTGAGACAAATAAGTTTATGAACTGTCTCTAGTCTTGCAGCTGCAATAGAAAAGGGTCCAGCTTCCTTGTGGTATGAAAAACACTGTCTCTGCTGAAAAACTCACTTCCATGACTTTACAAAAGAAAAACAGTATTAGGTGAGAATGAAAGGCAACTAACATATTTCCACGTCCTGGCAAGAACAAACAAACAAGACCTCCTTACACCACAGTGTAAGTCTAAACGTTTATGGTGGCACAATAAAATCACTGCAACAGGAACCCTTATATACAGGCAGAGAATATAGTGGAGGAAAATGCATATATGAATTACCAGCCTGAACCTATTCCTCCATAAAACAGTTTCTTATGCCAAATACTATGAGTTACGGTAAGAAACAGAACAGGTATCTGCTTAGCGCTCTTGATGACAGTAACACTTACCACCATGCAGAATTTCGTGACAGAGTAAATACTCCAAAGCTACTAAAATCAGCAAAAAAGACTCAGATTTCAATGAAAATTTTGAGAATTCCCCCAAGACATCGTGATCAATTAAGGAAAGCTAAGACAGACTGAATGACTGTGCAACTACCCACTTAAGAATTTAGTATTAAAACTCTAATAATTACAATTATACACAATTTTGATTAAAATAAAAATAAATTTTTTGAAAGTCCCAATGTACGCTGGTGTGCAAATATTTTGATACCTTCTCTACATTCTTCTCTTTCAAAATACTAATGGCCTGCAAAAAGGCCATTACTCTGTGCTGTACTGAAGGCAAAAAGAGTAAATGTGCCAAAAATACAGGGGAAGACTCCAATACAAAGCCTTTTTATGCGTAATGAGTTGAATGTTTTAGACATGGTTCTGGGAGAAGTCCTGATGGTTTATTTAGGGCAATACGCTAACATAAAAAAAAGGCAATCAGATACCAGATAACTTCACTGTGTGGTCTATTCCAGAACTATGACAGTAACTATTTAATTTGGCAAGTTCTTAATACAATCCTGCCTACTTCAGTACGAGCTTTTTCTCCTTCTTCTCCTTCCCACAATTTTTCCTCTTCTATTTGTAATCACTCTTTGTTTGTATCAGTATGTAATACGTGTGGGGCTGAAGTGGTGCCTGCATCCAATTTCAGTCATTGATGTTTGAATGCCCCATGGGAAATCTCCTATCTAGTAAAAGAAACTTTAAAAATACCCTGGCACTGATATAACAATATGCAGATCTTAGCAAGTTAACATCCAAATGTCCCAGGAGTATAGCAATTGTTGCTCCTACCTTACAAAGGAATAAAGCTGAAAAGCAGTAGGGAAAAAGAGCACTAGAAAGTTGACTCCAGTGCATCTTCTGAACATACTGCCCATCACCTTCAACTTCATAAGAAAATTTTGGAGACGAGATGGTGATTCAAATACACATACACATGTGAGTCGAAATACAAGAAAAGGTTCCCATCTTATTGCTCTAACCCATTTACCAACAGCTCAGGGTTATTAATCACTCACTGAAATGTAACAGGAATTGACTGGCAAAGTGATCATGATATGATTCAGCAACCCCAAATAACACATTACAAAAAATATCACAGAGGTCGATGTATATTGAAAGGTATTAGAAAACTGTTTTTGTGGAGAACTAGCAGAAAAGATAACCTTTTTGTGGTTTATCAAAGTGCAGTTTAGGCATACAACTTAATACTGGATATTTTACTAGCAGAAAAATATTCACTGAAAGGAAACAACAACAAAAAGTTTAGAAATAAAAGCAGAGGTAAAGAGGCAGTAGAATATTTAATAAAGTATCAAAACCATATAGAAAATTTACATTTTTCCAAATTGGAGGTTCTTACCAAGGCGATTGAACAGAAACTCATCATTATCCAAATACTTCAGATTACTAGAGACATCATGATTTCATGTGGTAACAACAGAATTTAGGACATTTAATACATCTGTGATTCGGTCAGAAAGTCTGTGTTTTTACCTTTTAATGTTTGCCTTTGTTTTGATTGTTCAGCTAGATTTCCCCAAGAGGAAACCAACATCACAGAGTACCTTTAGGAAACTAACAAACAGCATAGCTAGGTATATATGCAGTTAATGCAATCTTTGTGATTCCTTTAGTAAATGTTGCTAACACATAGAAAGAGATAGTCTGTTAGATAGTGTATCATCATAGCTGGAGAGAGACAATGAGGATACAGTTTTCCAACAGGTCCACTACAAAAGCACCTCTGGGATACGAGAGTAAGAAACAGAGTTGCTAACCTAGGGAAAAGATCAAAAGAAACAGAGTACAGGCTAGCAGGACAGGTGTCATTAAAAGGTTTACACACAGGAAGTTACTTAGTATGTGGTTAATAACAGACACATTGTTTGAAGTGGTAAGTGAATTGCGTTGAGGAAAGAGAAATTACGAGAACAGAATTATAGGCTTCCACTGCCAAGGAAAGCTTGGCAGGGGAAGAAGGATGCTGCACTGAAGGGATAGGCAACACAAAATACAGGGCCAGGTTTGCATATATTGCCTCAGATAGCTATGCATAATCTGAACAGCAGTCTTTAAGGAATGGAAAGCAGTATTTTCTTCAAATATTACCTATTATTAATTACTGATTATTTTGTAGTTAAGATTAAATTATAATATAATATAATCAAATAATATATAATTAATACCATAACTATTAATTTTATTATTAATATAGTAATTACCTATTAACTACCTATTATTAATTATAATTAACTACTACCTATTATTAATAATGGAGATGTCTAAACACAGGCTGTGTTGCACAGACTGTAAATGTTTAATACGAAAGAAGGTTTCATTGGCAGAGGAAAACTTCTTTGGTTCAAGTTTATTTCAAATCTCAAGGAAGCACAACATTAGAAACAGCCGGAAATAACCAAGTAACAGCAGAAAAGACAAGAAAATTGCTGAAAGGAAAGCACCTGAAATACTGAGATGCTACAAGACAACTTGGTAATGAGGCACAAGGAAAAGTGTTTGGAGAGTTATTCAGAGCTAAGTAAGAGAAAATGTAAGGAATTGTAAGCAGTATTTCTATACTGTGTCTCTCCTTCATGGAGACACTGTCCTGAGTATTAAAAGGCAGTGGTGGGGGAGGGGGAAGAAACAAAATTAATTGTCAGGACCAAGGCCTTACTTCTTACAGAAACAGAATTTTAAACTGCTTGGTTATCTGTGTTGAAGTCAGATACACAGCTTACATGATCAGTGTATCTTTGGATACCCTTTGCCTTTGTCTTACAAAAAGCAGATGGAAAAAGATTGAGTAATTTTACTCAGAAGTCAGGCAGGAGGATCAAGTTTAGTTTACATAAAAGAATAAATTATTCAATTGGCTATCTAATGGTTTAGGAGAAATCACAATAAACCCCCCTGAATTTCTGTGAAGTATCTTTATTGAGCACAAGGGATGAGCCGAGGGACAGAAATACCATATATTCTGAGATGCAAATAATCCTTACATTCAGTAAGGATTACACTCTCACTCTACTGTCTCCAGTGAAATCAAAGGGGACCATTTGAAGAACAATCTGCTACACAGGATGCTTCCTAAATTAAAGGGCATTAACTTGATTGGGCAATTATGTTCAACAGTACCTTGATGATGCAGAAGCACAAGAAGTAATTGAGATCCCAATCCTGCTGTTCTTCTGTTGAACCACCACAGGTTCAACTGCTGCTAGTGGCAGAGCTACCCTCTGAGGATAGCATTGTTCCATGCTGCAGAAGCTATTGCTAATCCATGCTACTTATCATAACACTTCTATCAAGCCTGACTTTGTGAATTTGTGTTCAATGTGGATACATACACTGTACATAACTGGGAACTAAGACACTTTGTCTTATTACGGAACATGGAAAAAAAATGATGGCAATAATACATTTCAAACAAAATGAGTAATCCTTATCTATTTTAATTTCTTAGAACTTTGATAATTCTTCAACATCCTTGTTTACTCTTTGGCATTTGAAGATATAAATTCAGGAGACACCATCATCATTCCATTAAAAGTGAAAGATAACTTTTTATTTTGACACAGATCCCTTAATACATTTCTAATTACAATCTTTAAAGATATACCTCACCCATTCATCCAAATTATTAGCTGGATAAATTATCACAACTTCAACATTTACAGCAGAATAGTGATGATTAATACTATTTGGACTATCTGCTCCTCATTAAAAGGGGGAAGTAAGGTGAATATCAAAAGAGAATGAGAGTGAGCACGGTTCGTTAGCACTGTCACCAAGTCTCTTGGGGAGGAAGATCTTGCTTCAGTTCCAGACTCGTTACCTACTTTATTCAGTCAGTTTCAAATCTAGAAAATAGATCCAAGGTTTTAATATGAAATTTGGATGTTCAGTCATGCTTTACAGGGCTAAAACATCATGCTTGCCCTATTTCTGACCCAATGAATATCTAGAAGTATTATAAATGAGAAGCATCAACCAGTAAGATGGCAACCTAACATCTCCACTCCCTTCTTGCTATAAATTGCCCACAGCAATCTCATTACAGTACTCTTATGAGGAGGAACATGATCACACTTACTAGGGTCCTAAGGAATTATTCTTAACTCTGCCCTAATATATAAAAATCCCCAGTCACTTCCCTCTCCATTTGTGGTCAGCACACAGACCACTCTGTTAGGCATATCCTTGTGTATTCATGGATTTGATCCTCAAAAGATCACAGATGGAGGAACACTTTCAACACTGTAAAGAGTGTTTAAACATGGGGAGATATAAACAAAAGCATCAAAACCCAGCGACTTTGAATTTCTGAAGAATGCAAATGTCAAAAGCAATTTGGCTCACAGAACTTAAGGATTCTGCAGCTAAGAAGAGGCTTTTAGAGTCACAGTTCTGTAGCTGACTCCTATCATAGGGCCAAATTGAGTTCATAATGAGTTGGTGGATAACAACCTAAGTTTTTATGCCATAAGAAAAATATTGGTGTATCTTTGCCTGAGTAAACTTATCTTTAAAATCAGTAAGATATTACAGTGAAATCAGCAATTTCTTTTAAAATATTTAATGTTCATGAAGTACGGACACTAAGAATTAGCTCAGTTAGTTAGAGAATGGTGCTAATGATGCCAAGGTCACTGTTTGAATACAAGCTGTGTAACCAACCAAAGAGTTATGTAAGTCCAGGATAAAACACCGAGTAATTCTGCAGACACACCCTCAACAAAAACATTAAGAAACTAACTTAATCTTATTAAAAATCCATCATTACCTTTGGAGATTCAGGGGGTTAGGGAATACAACTTGACCATTAAAAGCTATGACTAGTGAAACGTCATGATTTTTAAGGGCTAGAACTATAGAGGAGGAATAATTCATGCTGAGGGACAAAAGCTGGCATCAGAAGATTAAAGAGTAAAAAAATAATTGAAAACAGAGAAGAATACAGAAAACTCAGAGGAAAGAAAGAGACTAGTAAAAGAGAATTACCGGCAAAAGTAGAGGAAAACTAGAATGGGTGGCTGGAATGCTTTACGAGAGGTGGGTAAGAAAACATTTTGGCCATTATTTATTCTTTTCATCTTTCTCCTACAAAGTTAGGCTGGGAAGGAGACCTCAGGCCTACAAGGTAATGACTTCTTTAACCTCAGCAGAAACACAATTATCCTCAGCAGAATCATAAAAGAGAGTGTAAATAGGGCACAAGCACCTCCTGCCCAACTGCAGGCTATGCCTTTCAAATGTGCACTTCAGAAACTTTTAACACATCTGCTCCTCTAAGCTTTTTCTGGTGAGAGGTGGTATCACAAAATCATCATTGATAAGGCTACTAATGTTACTCATTGTTACCAGAGTGATCCTGTGTTGAATTTGAAATTTCTGAAAAACATTCAAGGAATATTTCTTACAGATAGCAGACTTACAGAATTACCTCTCTATCTCTTTGTTTGTTCTTTGTGATTCAGTTAGTAGGTGAATGTAATGTTGGTCAGTGCAGTTACCTTCTGTATGAACCCTAATTTTGCTACTTTAGAAATGCTTGATTGACCTGCTTACATGAAAAAAAAAGCGCAGAACGTATACCATGCAGCCACATGAAGGTCAGCATTAGAATAATACCTACACCTGTTAGTATGGTTCTGACATACAGCGCTTCCACAATTCCCTATTTGGCTTCAATTGGTCAGAACACGTCTGTCAATTATAGCATATTCTTTGAGCGTCCCACAGCTCTCCTACCAAGTCCCATTCAGTTTGTGAACTTAGAGAATCGAAGCTGTGTCATGAAAAGCCCAAAAAACAAATAATATTTCTAAACTGCATCTACACCGTCCTGTGAGAACACAGTTAAACTTCCTCTGCGCAAAACCTCCTTGTGCATACTATCTTTGCCTTGGGCCATACCTGGAAGCATCATTCGCTCAGCATCCCTAAGCCTGTGAAGGAGCAGTATTCAAAATACTGGCCATTGATAGCAACTCCATCATTACATTCCAGAGTGGTGCCCATAAACAACTCTGTTTCTACTGTAGTCAGTCTTTCCTGGCCTATCTATAGCTGGCACCTCACAAAAGTAAACACTGCTTCCTAAGGAGGATCATTCAGATAGCTATATGTCATCAGAAGAAGGCTGAAAGCTGTGTAAGGGCAAGTACAACACTGACTTCACATGATTTCCTCCCTCCGAGTTTATTATGACCGGCCAAAAATGAAGTCAGCAGTATCCATCTGGTGGTCTTAACAGCACAATTACTATGAAACATGCCATGTAAGATATCATACCATTCCTACAAGACACATAGCAACTACAACTTTCTAGCGTAGCTCTCAGATTTTATGAGATGGAAAGATGCTGAATACCCTCAAAAAAGTTACTGACTGTTTCAGAATAGAGATGATATAGAGAATATTTCACTCAGAAGATAAGAAAGTGATTTTACATTGCAGTCTGAAGCCTTGTTTCCTCTTAGGTTCTCTCAGAGGTAGTACATTAGAGAATACAAACAGTAGGCTAAATCCCATGAGTGATTCATAGCTACAGCACCTGATCTGACCCCACCCCTGACCTTCTTCTCCACCTGCTCTCTTTCCTCTTTCCCTCCATCTTTTCTGAATAACCAAAGACTTCATGGGACTGACCATTATCTCAGCCCATCCTACCCTTGTACATACTAAGTTCATCATCATTTGGGCTACCATGCTAGAAAAGATGCCTATCCTTTCCTCCTGTTCTGTGTGTAAACAGAAGAATGAGGATTTATTTTCATGGTATTTGGCATGGTTTTATTCCAGACAAGGATCTTGCTAAGATATAACCAACATGACCTTCAAAAATATTTCCATAGTGTAAAACTAGTCTGGTGATGGGCTAGACAGTAAAAATGAAGGCTGTGAACACTACAATAGCCCTTAAGACATTAGAAGAGTTTGAATGGTATGCTTTTTTGGCAGAGAATTGTCTTGGGTTTTTTTCATCCAGGCTTAGTGCCTTGAAAGGAAATCCTTACTTTTAAACTGGACTGAGATACATCTGTCCTTGATGACAAGAGCTTTATTTAGCACCACTTGCTATGGAGGCAGAAGTACAATTAATTTAGCAGTCTTGCAGAAAGCCACAATGGAAGATATTTATTTTGCTACTGTCCATTTTTCACCTTGTTGGCTTCAGCATCATTTCTCAAACAAGTGCTGAATTTCACAGCACTATACATTGTACCAAGAATATACTCCTTATACAATGCTTTGAGCAGTTTTGGGGAAAAAAATCCTAAACCAACAAAAGAAAACAGAGACGTTTAAGTAGTTTTTTTGTTTAGCTTTTTCTTTTTAAGAGAGCAGCTGCACTCATTTTTTATCTATAGTCTAACAAGGAGAGACAAAGTACTTGACACTTGTCAGTAATAAGCTTTCTTGGCCCCTGTTGAGTGTTAAGTAAATATACTATCTTGGAATCACTCTCTCTTGATTTAATGTCTTGGTTAGTTTCTCTTGATTAATTCCCCGTACCCCTCCATGACAAGCCCCTTTGGTGCTAGTGAGCTATGCTGACCTCCAGCAGACTACGTAAAGTCCACACTGGATGGCAAAGAAGATGACAGAGGAACCTTGCAATGGATGGACAACGGCATTAGATGAGACAGCAAAGACACAATATGAAGTAGATCATGGGGTTTTGTATGCAGTATCAGCTCTGGGTATAAAGGGTTATGATGATCTCAATATAGATGCTTGGAGAGCTCATGAATTAAGTATCCAGCCCAGTGGTACCCCAGAGATCATTTCTGGCAATGAGTTATATTGGAAGAGAGGAAGAAACTTCAGGAAATCTTTAGGAGACCTTGAACAGCCTAGACAAGGCCTAAGAACCAAAGGGTTACCTTAAAATGGAAACTTGGCATCTCTTTCTTTGCAGAGCATATGAACATGCTTTGCATTTGTACAGAAACTGGTGGGAAAAAGACCCCTTGGACATCCCTCTAATGAAACAAAATACTTTGCAGAAAATCTCCACAGTAACACTTTGGCAAATTACAGATTTGTAGGCCAGCAAACAGATCAGAATACGAATCATAATAAATTTCAATATATGTCCTCTTCCTTCAGTAATATTTCTCAACAGAAAGACTAAAGTAATAGATTAGTCCTACATATTTTCAGAATTTGGATGAAAACACTAGTGCAGCAAAGCTGAGATTATTGTAAGACTGAGAAGGAAGTTCTGTATTATCTTTGGTAGAAAAATGTATGTTAAGAGAGTACTGAGGCTACAAAATATTTCTCAACATGAAGTAAATAGCTAAATTCTGCTCTACCTGCCCACAAACATTATTGGCAAAAGTGAAGTATTTACACTTTGGTAAGACAAGACAGCCACATGTCTACAAAAGTGCTTCTTCAATCTCTCATTTAAGTAAAAATATAACAATTAACTCAGATTTTAACAAATGACATGATCCCAAAATCTGCTCTGGTCACTTAAGTTTTTCCAGTCATGACTTGACACACCAAGACATTGTTCTAAATTAATTTTCTTTTCCTAGATTTTGAGTTCCCCATTAACTCCTCAACACAACAAAATAGACTTTTTTTTTTTAAATTTTAGAATGGCAAGGTAATGTGTTAATCCCAAAGCTTCTTGATTAATCTCAGAAGATTAATAATGCTTAAGATGTAATACTTCCAACAAGATCCCAAAATATTATTAAAAATGTGTCATATGCTTCCTTCTTTGGCAGAAAAGAACATTTGCACAGGATCTTTTTGACGGATTCCTAATCACACGACAGATTAAAAGGGGATTTTCCATTGGCTTGTATTCAGTCAGTTTTCTCCTCAACCCAGCACAGAGGGGATAAAATCTACTTTGAAAATGAAGGGAAAAAAACTATCAGTGCAAACAGGAGCTTCCCCTCCAAATTGACATATACAAGAGAAAACACAAACAGCTCAATTATCTCTTTAAATATTTTTCTAAGATACTCAGCATTAATTTACTACAGAAAACCTTAAGGAATCAAGCTGTTGCACAGCAAGCTCTTGAAGCCTTTCATTTGGCTACTGGAGCTGACCAGTCAAAGAAACCAGCTGTATATCCAGATCTTTAATTGAAATCTGCTGCTGAGGGGAATTGCTCTGTGCTCTCGGCTGGTTCTAATGGGGCTGCCTAGCAACTGCTGCAACAAGTTTCAGCAAGGTGAAGTCACATAAACCAGTGACTGCCTTTGTGGGCACAAGTTTGTGGAAACAGGATATTTACTAGTGAGAGCTCTTCAGAGAAGGAACAGGAAGAAAATTGAAATTAGATGTTAAATAAAGTATAAATATGACTTCCTTAAAAGCATGCATTTGAGCTCACGCAAGCCAGCTTTCTATATGTTGTTGACAAGCCTATGTTTTATCAAATATTCTTTGAAGGAAATGTTAATATAAAATATGAACCCGCAGGACAACTGGATCAGTTATAAAAGTACTGACAAAACCTCAAGTTAAATTAACTATTCATTTAATCTCATCTCATTTTAACCAAAAATATATTACCTGGCTGTCCATAACTTGAGATGTCTAAGCATTGTTTGTGCATTGAGAACACAATGGTACATTACTCCAAAGCCAATTTCCCCTGCATCTGAATTTTTCATGCTGTGCTTTTAAAACAGCAATAATAATGAGGCACATCTGTAGTGTGACTGAGAGTTGATGTCAGTGCTCTGTTGTAAAGGGTCCTACTAGGTAATATTCACTGGGGTACATGAACACACAATGCAACTTCATTCATTATGAAAATATCAACTTGCAAACTACAGGGAAAAAATATGCAAAACCATCATGATGGATCTAAATCCAAAGGTCCAAAGATGAACTTTGCAAAATTTTGAGCTTAAAAAAAGGCAAAACCATTCTGAACTCTCAAATACAGAGAAGTCACTCCAGTAAAGGAATAAGAAATGTCATATATTCAGTTTTTAGACTCCTGCAAATGTTTTTGTAACGTTCAAAGAATTAGACTCAATATATGCTTCTAATACTATGATTTAATAAAAAAAGTATTTTCAGAAGTAAAATATTTTTTAATGCATTTCTTCTTGTCTTTAATGCCTTTTTACTTGCTGTTTAAGAGCAATAAAGGCACTGCTGCCCTACAACACACATGAATATCATCTCCTCATTATCACAGCTGAATAATCAAACAATGTGCATCTCTAAAGTTCTGCCCTCCTTTAGCAGAAAATCCAAGTCAGGAGAATTATTTTAAAGGATTTACAGGAGCAACTCACAGTATCAATATCTGTGGTGCAAACTCACATATTTGTTCTGCTCTATCTTTCTCACTCTATCGCTTTTTGAATTTGCTATAAAAGCTAAATTAGGTCTCAAGGGCACTGCAGGACTAAACAAAGATCTCTTCTAGCCCATTGTGATGGAAGCAAATGTACTCAGGAGGGAGAAGTACTGAAAGGAGAGGCTAAAGTGTCTCCCTCCCCCAGTTCTCCCATCTTTAACACACAATTCTTTACAAAATCACTCACGCTCACTCATACACTTGCCCCCCTGCTTCTAGTCTTCTCTCTTTCTCAGAAATTCAGCCAGATGAATGTACTGAACTGGAATACTCTTTTTCTTGCTAAGCTATTTCACCACTCACATGATTCCTTCTATAACCTCTTCATGGATATATATATATATGTATATAGATAGATGTGTGCGTTTACATATATATATACTGAAAATACTTTTTTCATATATACTCTTTTCAGTACCAAGACACCTATTTGAAGAGGATATATCCACAGTCAAAACTGCAGCCCAATATATTATGACTTAATAACTTAATTTTTCAACTCTATTTTCTATCTCTGAAATCTTAGAAGTTTGTGACACGTCTGAATATGCTTAAAGACTTTTGACAGAAAGGTCCCTGGTAAGGAGAAAGGTCCAAAGATCATTTATGAGAAGCACGTAAGAGAATAGAGACTCTCATGTTTCTACATTAGATTGCAAAGCTTATTGTAACACACAAGATCCTCTTTATTTTATATAAAATTCTAATGCTCCTGTCATTCCTGCTGTTAACTTTCTGTCTGCCTGGTTTAATCTTCAGAATTTTCATAAAATTTGTGAACTTTGTAACAGCAGAGTCAAATTCAGCATCTATCTGCAAGAAGCAACCCAAGATATTTTACATATTTGTTAGTAACAATGCTTTATTTACATATCTTACTTCAGAAGCAAATGTCTTCTACCACATGCAACAATTTAAAATTAATGATAGAGACTGTATACAGATTACAGATGAAGGTTCAACACCAGGTCAGTAGCGATTGAGCAAAATAAAAATGCCATGGCACTTGGTAGCCTGCATGAAGTAAGCTGGTGGTGTCAATCCAGGCCTCAATGGACTTTGTTCATTAAAAAGGAAAAACAAAACCCACCACATAGCTCTAATTGGCACCCCTGTTGGCACTGTCAGCGGCTAGGCCAAGGTTCTAACAGCCACAGGAAAAGGGTCTTTCAAGGTCACTGTTGAGGTACAATAGGGAAAAGGCACGGGAGAGAGAGAGGGCTCCACCGCCATGGGCAGTTCAGCTCCTGAGACCTCCATTAGGTCTGCACCAAACAAGATCAGCCTTACAAGGACTTTTGCCAATCAGTCACCTCACCCATTCAACTACTTGCATACCAAAAGCTCCTTCAGGAAGAGGTGTTAAACCTTCGCAGGGCACAGAAGAAGCATCAATCTAGCACCTTTTTCAAGCAAAGAATACACCATCTGTGAAGGCGCTAGAGAGCAAGCTCCCTAGCAAAGTTTCAATTTAACTAATTTGACAAAATTTCATACTACAAAAAGTTTCTGCTTTTTTTCCTTACAACACAAAGCTGCTGATTGTATCTGATACAGAAGGGGAACTGTTACCTCTCACAGAGGTAAAACAGCCATGCAAGAGAACAAAGTAAATAAACAACACAACTCAATGTTTTTTTTGCTTTCTTGTACATGAATGTTTGCTAAATGTCACTACAGAAAGCATTAATGAGTGTGTGCAAGACTTGAGTTACCAGCTCTTTTACAATTTGCCTTTCTAATGATTAAACAACAGTGTGGAAGGTTCATATTCCAAGTTCATCCTTAACACCTATTCAAAAGCCTTTTTCTATGGAGTCTTTGAGTATACCTGTGACAGAAGCAGCTCACAAAATTAGGAACAACAAAGATTAAAAGAGTATGAAACATATACCAAGAAGCAATAAGTAATCAAAGCACAGTGGAGATGGGAATTTAAATGAATACAGCACAAAAAAATCTAAAATGTGAACTGCAATAAAAGACAAAACCAATAAACATACATCAGAACATGAGAAAAATCTAATATACAAATAGGATTGGAACACGGCATTTTATTTCTTTTCCATCTTCATTATAAACTACAAAAAACCATAGATATTTAAGGCAAGTTTGTATGCATGGATGTATATATATCTCCTAGTGCAAATGGAAAGGTTTTTTTAAAATTCACATAATGGGAAAATAACATTATTTAATTTTTTAGGGATTGTTAAAGCATTTTATGCATAAATATATCAAAATATTGCCTATTCCCTCAAGAAACATTTCTATATGTACATCTAAAATCCAAAACCTTTTCAGTTACCTTTCTGAGCAGTAAGTAAAATACTGTTTAGTGCTCCTTAAAATATCCTTAACAGTCAGCTGCTAAGCACTGATTAGTAGTTCCACAGAAACAGCCTTATTCCTCAAATGAAATATAACTCCTAAACATTTTATATTATTCCTGACAGTAAACTGAGTTCATCCTTTCTCTTGTTCTACAGTGAAGCGTGTATCAAAAATGCTATTTTGGGGATTATGAAAAATCAAAACATGCATTTAATAGCATTTGTTTTCCTGAAATGATTTTATCCTGCTGCTTATTACTGCCCAAAGATAACGTAGGTGAACAGTGGGTCAAAACCTGATGCATTCCTAAACATTTTTGTAACAGCATAAAGACTTCCTCTGAGACATTCACTCTCCTCTAGCTCAACTGATCCCGAGAAAGAATGAAATAGATGTTAACAGATGACAGCTTGGCTCTCTGCCTGTTTTATGCTTAGGACTTACAGAAAATTCCAGGAGGGATGTGGGAAATCAAGACATTTCATGTAAATGCACCTCCTACGCTACCAATGTAGTTTTCTGAAAATTTAGATATTTTTCTTTTCTATCATAGAGTTCTGCAATTGTTTGGTTCTGTAATAACTTCTGTAGGGCTGCTACAGAAGGAAAAGTTAGTGAAGGGTATATACTTTCAAATCACTCTAGTCTTGTAGAATAGATAGCATCACATGAGCATTCTCCATTTATCTTCTGAGATAAAAAGATTAAAGATGTTATTTCTGTCTTACAAAAAAATGCTATGCTGCAACCAGACTGAACATTAGTTCTTTACTGCTACATATTTCCACCATCTCCAAAAGTCAAAATCTACATAATATATCACTGTTAAAAACCAAACCAAACCAACAAAAAAGTAAAATTGAAAGATACTGGTGTATTCTTTTACCAGACAAGTTAAAGAGCAGGTTCTGACAAGCAAGATTCAGCTGCAAGGACCTCTTCTATTTCCAAGGCTACAGGCATACAAATGTAATAGAGGTACATGATGGAGATGTAGCCAGGCCAGGATTTAAAAAACTGTTTATTTCTTCTCTACAGCATATCCCAACCAAAGGTAAACTAAAAGAAACAAAAGGTTGAAAAGAACAAAGTAACTTTCTGTAACACACAGAGCTGTATGATGCACGGTCTAGGGAACCAATTACACATTTTCTGACAAGTGAATGAAGTTCAGCATCAAATACTTTCCTGAGTGTACTGCTTTTCCACAAAAATGACAAAAAAAATACAGTGAAAGATAAAGGGACAGGAAAATAATAGGAAAATAGAAAAGAAAACCCCTAACTTGATTTGATATAGAGTTTAAAAAGATCAAGTTTGGATGTATTTTGCAAATGACATTTTAATTTCATGAAATACTAACTTGGCTGAAGTACAGTGAATGCCAAACTTGTACAGACAGCTTACATAACTGTATATGTGATGTTCCAACTTGCAGCACTCCTGAGTAGCGTAGCTCTAGATATACATAGTGAAATGAATGGGAATGGATGTCTAATGTCAGCGTTTAGCTGAATACCAAACAGTTTGAAAACCCATTACAACAAATCTACTTGCAACACCAAGTAATAGAAAGTAGCACAGTGAATATATCATAATTTATTCATGTTTTTCCTTATTTCTCTTTTTTTTTTTTTATATTACTTAAACTTTTCTCTTTCTTTCTCATTTTCAACAGCATGCCCACTGTATTTAACTCCTTCTGCAATTAGTGGAAATCGAAAAGTCCAGTACTTTGTAATGTACTGTTCAAGAAAAAAACCCTTTCACCTCCTTTCTCTTCTGTTTTATATCATGTTCTTTTCCTTTACATTTCCACTTACTTGTTCCATATCACTCTCTCTCCTTCAAAAGGGTACCCTTTCTATTTAGTTTGGGTCTTATACAAATTCATCTTTTTTCCTGTTCTTGCTCCTGTTTAAACACCCTGTTAAAGCATACATTTCTCTCCTTCAGTTTTATGATGCAGCTGATACAATCTTTTTCTTCTCAATTCTGTTGAAGCCTGAAAATAACTTGCTGCAAAAGGTCTTATTTCATGTTATGTTTTCATGGCCGCCCCACTAGAGTTCGTAGGAATTTAGAACACATCTTGATAAATAATGTTTTCAAAAATAAATACTGGAATTTTGGCAAACCCAAATCAATGATAAACAAAGAAAGCAACTTCCGCGTAGGCACCTGAATTAAGACAGCACAAGTTCTCTCTCCTCTTATCCACTGAAGTCAAAAGTGATTACTCTCATTTACTCTCCCACTTTTTGAAAATCAGTGGGTTGTAAACAATCAGTGAGACATATTGTACCTTGAGTTTTACAGTAAAATGTTCCAGCCAAGTCTATAGAGAATTCCATTTCAAAAGATACACAGCTCTGCAGACAAGATTTCACTCAGCTGATATAATATACTGTAACATACATTTGCTTGAAACACTGTCACATATGAACAGTTTCTCAAAAAAATCTTTGTGTGATTATTGTTTCTTATCAAAATGTCAGAGCAGATATTGCATGCAATGTTTTCTTCAATACCTTTGTTTCTGTTTGTTTTTTTTTAAATAATACATTATGAATTCAATTATGCCTAAATTATGAAGGTTGCTAGATACTGCTGAGGTTTCATCTTTAATATTGTAATGCCTGCCACAACACTGTTAATGCCTTTATTCTCAACCAGCTCTGAATAAAGATTTTATTTTCATAAGCATATAGAATTGCTTTCCAAGTTGTAGTAGAAAATGATGTAGACATGCTTTATGCCATGGAACAATTTGTAGTTTAAATTATTCTCAACAGATAATAATCAACCATACTTTGCCTCTACTGACACTGTTATTTTAGTCTTCCTCACTATTCTGATTAATCATACGAGAGATTAAAATAAAATTAATTTTCCAAAATTGGTTATGGCTAGGATGAAACTAGTCTTCTAAATAAAACGTAGATATTTTTGAATGATAAAATTTTGTAAAAGTGATACTAATTTTTACTTTTTTTTCTCTCTCAATATTTTGCAACATTACTTTTAAGCGCTAATCTGCCATTATTCTATTTGGCATATCTAATAAAGATTACTGGTGCAGTACTGCTTACATACTGCCTACAGTAAGATATTTATTATAGGTTTTCATACATTAAAGAAAACAGTTAAGCTGGTGTTTCTGGTGTCACCTTTCTATTTCCATATGTATTTCTATAGAGAGAATGGTTCGTGTCATTTAAAAGAAGCCTGGCTTGCTACCAGATACTAGTAATGATCAGTACTTGGATAACTTGCATAACACCCTGAAAGAAAACAATGACGGGTTTAATATAAATTCCTAAACAAACTAAAATAATCTCTGCTTGGTCATCAGTGGAACTTTCTCCAAAAGAAAAGTTTCTTTTCTCCACAAAGATGAAGGCATAATGCCTTATTAATATATTCTTCTCTAATGCCTTTACTTCTCTGTGCCACTAGACTGTGCTGCATTTGTTCATATTTATTCTGCCACTGCATTTGAATACCTGGCCTCAGTTTTTGTACAACGTCTCTCCTTTCATTCCAATTAAATACTAAATAAAGTCATTGTACAAATATTCCACAAAATCCCCCAAACAATGTGCACTGATGTAAGCAATGCTTTTCATAGCTAGTTGCCAGTTCCTTCTTCTTCTAGACAGACAAATATAAAAAGGAAACAACAGATCACTGGTTTCACTACTTCGTCAGGACCTGAAATACAACATTTACTTTCATTTTTCCATCTTATTTAGAGAAGCAAAACTAGTGCTGCACTTCTGACATACACAAATGATCAAGGGAAAATGTAGTCACAGTAAAGCATCAGGATTTCCAGAAAGCATTTCCGTGGCAGGTTCTCAGATCAAAAAAGTTAACTGGCAGCAGTTTACCATCATCTATAAAATAAGACATATATTCCAAGAAGGAAAGAGAAGACAACGTGTATGAATGGCTCTAAACAGCACTCTTAATGAAAATATTGTCGTTAATTTCGTTAAACCCAGTTTTACACAGTTCACATACAGTAAATTCACTTAATTGTCCTTCTCCAAAAGATTCTTATTTCCAATTTATCTTTTGGAAAACTGTTTACTCCATAGTTCTCAGTATGCTAGCTAACAAAGAGATACATGCCATCAACTTCAGGTCTGAGTCTACAGCTTTCAAATATCTTTGAAATAAGTGTAAGCTTTCAATGTGCAATGCACACTAAATAATCTAACCTCTGCAAACTATCAAAGTGCATAAAGCCTATCACACTTTATCTCCTGTTATAGTGGGAATAGTAATTTAAGAGTTGCTGATTTATAAACAGCCTTGTCTTTACTTTTTACATTTGAAGTTTTTTTATGAGAACCATAATTTCACCTGAGACCAACAAAACATAACATGCTACCCTCTTGACAGCTCATTATTTTGACAGTAGACTGAACTGCAATTTAACAATTCTTTTTCTTTGTATTCTTTTGATCTAGCTCCCCCCCATGAACACTTTCACTCAGAAAAGGAAAACCCAACAACTGAAATTTGTAATAAATACATTACTTATAAGAGTGAAGACATTTTTAGTCTAAAGGATTACTTCAAAGAGTGAAAAAAATTAAATGCAATGGGAAAGCATGTGTTGTTTAGAAATGTTACTCTGAAGGGTAAAGTCACTTCTAAATACCGTGGATACAGCAAAAATATGAGTCTTAAGAATAACTCTGTTGAGATAGGTGTTTGCTGTGTTTAGGAAACCTAAGTGACCACGGATAACTAAAAGGAAGCAGTTAAATGTGAAGCCACCTCAAAACCAACTATAAGTAGATAAACTGCTTTAAAGAGTGACTTTATAATAATGACCAAAATTAATCTTAAAAATTTTTTAGCCATGCTCAAGTGCTTATTACCCTATGTAGCATATTCATACCTAAATATATTTCAAAACATTTATTTTCTTAATCTTTATTTCAAGATTGATTTGGCCATTATTTACAAGCAACAACGCAGTAATGAACATAAGCATAACAATTAATCAAAATAGTTTATTAATAATGAGCAGAAGAACAATGTTTTTGAATACTTTTTATACGCCAGCATTAGTTTAGAGAACGTGTAGTATGTTTACCAACATCTCTTTCCAGCAACTATTTATGTAGCCAACAACTATATTCAAGCACTGAAGAGCAGTAGGCAGTTAGGAGCAGAAGGTAATTTTATTGTTATTGAAATTTCAGGGCAAGAAGACTTTTTTAACATGGCATGCTTCTTACGATGTTGATTCTCTGTAAGCCTTGATAATCATTCATGCTGATTACAATTTCAAGTCATTGGGTTTCCAAGGGATCCAGAATAAACAGCCTCAAATTCAGCTTGCCTTATTTATGACAGTAGTCCCATCAAAATCTCACTGAACTACTCACATAAAGAAGGCCCATGATAACTCTTTCTAAATGAGTATGTCTGTCAAATAAGGATAATTACTTGATGCTTAGTCTTTAATGAGCATGTGGTTTTAAATGGCCATGATCCAGAAAAACATAAGATTTAAAAAAAACTATCATATTTTTGTGCAGCAATGAAAGTGCAGATCCTCCATAAAAATGGTGTACATGCATTTTAATTGGCAATTCATCAAAATAATTCACAATTAACAGCAAAATAACAACATTTATGTCAAACTAAATTAGCGTATGTACTTGTAGCAGAGGCAGAAACAGCTGTTATTCTGTTTGCATAAATTTTCAGCAGAATGTGTCTGGCAAAGTTAGGCGCAAACATTTCCGATTTATAAAAAATAGTTCCAGGACTGCAAAAATGCAGAGGGCCAAATGTCTTATTACTAGGACCACTCAAGTGAGTAAGCATTGTTCAGTCAAACAAGGACCAGGCCATCACAGCTGTACTGTATTCTCAAACTTTTGCATAAATTAGAGTTTTCAATACACTCATGAAAGCAATATTAGAAACAAAAAGGAAAACGGCACAATCCAAGAGGCACCTTCTGTCTGCCACCCCCAGTGACACTGTGTGATATCTTACTCTGAAAGCTGCACTGCAGACTTTGCCCAGACTGCATACAGAATCGGAAGGAACAACACTGAACTTCATAAACACGAAGCACAAAGAACAACATTTTGACATCTATAGCTTGTCTATGAAAGTCATTATGGAAAGTCCCAACTGTGCTAAACGTACAAGCTGTTAAAAATGCTCTTTAAAGAAACTGATTTTAAATTCAAATGTATCAGGTTTTTAAAATTTACACTTTGGTTTAACTTGATATACAAGGTTTATTAATAAGCTCAACATCAAGTGATCTAGGACAGCATCCTAGAACTGTAAAACAATGTATAACCACTAACGCACTCCTGTTCCCTCACTACTGTGTAGCAGTGCTCAAACTTTCTTCCTTTTTTTTTTTTCCAATTTCCATTTTGTCCGATGTAACTACAACTGTTTATTTATGTTACTACTATGTTTAGTCCAATTTACCATAAATACCGTTAGGACACCTGTGATTTCCCTCATTAAGAGCAAAATGGACAGGGTCATGGGTTGAAAGGGCAGCGTATAGACAAGAGGGCTGGTTAACATAACCCATTATGCACTGATGTTGCACTGATGAATCTCATTTCTACTCAGCTGATGAGTAGTTCCATCAAGATTTACTCCTCTGTGCATCTTCAGGTACGAAGCACATATTTTTCAATTTCATAGCACAGACCTTGATTTCTGCAAATTCACTGCACTGCTTGAGAGGTAGGAAAAGGACTTCTTGGATTGTTTGGGAATATTTCACTCCCTTGACTTGTTTTCCTTTATCAGGTAACCAGTGCCTGTACTACGGCAATCCTAGCTTCTCAAACCTTCACTATACCTTCAGTGTACCTGTTGAAGGTACACTACCCATATGTTTCTGAAAAGGCATATGTCACTATCCTATATAGCAATACCTTTGATAGCATGCTAAAGACCCTACACAAATTAGCACAAAGATGCTTTAAACACTAACTATGACTTCCAGAATTCTTGTTTACTCAGAAGGTATGGGGGTTTTTTCACCTGAAACTCCCCAAATGCTGCTAACAGTTTTTAACCACAAAACACAATTTAAGTGACCTCTACTTGAAATCACAACTGTATTATCAAATCAGACAGTCATACCAAGTTAGTGCTTCTCACCGCATTCGTAAAGGACTAATGGTGGATGTCTGACATTTTCCATATCACAAAATTGTTTCCAGCCAATGAACGTGATATTTTCATAGCTGTTAATGGTCATCAGACTTTTTTCTATGAAAACCAATTTTGTAAAAAAAAAAAAATTCTAATGGTATTAAATTATATAGTTTTCTTTTGATGAACTTTCATTATGTACGTCCCTCCTGACTCCAGCATCATAGTATAATATTTTATCTTTATCTGTTGTATTATTTGGAATGTAAATATGATGAAATATTAAAGCAAAAACACTGCTTAGGTACAAATAGCTTCTCATGCTTCTAGTTTAATTTTTGTTCATTCTGGAGAGGTGTACATTGACTATACATGTTTGCATTTTTGACTATGTGGCACAGTAGCACTTTATTACTGATTCATGATTTTCTGGGCATTTACTGACATGTACTAAAATTTTACCTGCAAAAGCCTGACATCAGAAACTTGTATTCTATCACATATCAAGGAGTCTCAATCAAGTCAAATAACATTATTCAGTTTAGTAGCAGCTGGATGCTCTACACTGTGATGACAAATAGGTTTTGCTATGGTCTTAAGTCTGTCAAAATCAGTACTTCTGCTCCCTTATTTTCTTTAAATAGTCAGTGTGTTCACTGACATATTTTAGGGTATTAATGTTACGTATTCCAAACAGAGTTGCATTTACTTTTCCTGGAATAACTTGTGAAATAATTTTCCTTTGAGTTCATGAGTTAATAAAGATTCCCTGTACTCATTTATTCAATTAAGGAGAACTTTCTTAGTTATTCAGACTATTTATATGTATTATTTAATAAGCTCTCCCAGAAATACTGCAGATAGGATTTGTATGATCACACTTTTCTAATTCCTTACAAATATTTTAGTGATGATACATAAATGAAGTAACTATGTAACATCATATAACATGTATTATTTCTCATTCCTGACACCAACAAGAGAAAACTACACAGAAAAACTTGTTCAAATACCTTGGCTTCAGGGCTTTCTGGAGTGCCTTTTCTTGAAAACATAAAATACAATGCTTTTTATTAAGATTTCCAACTACAAGTTTAAATATTACTTTTTCAATAATGGAGTACCTGGATATGACTACTTTAAGTGTCAGTTTCACAATTCAAATTGTTGAGACCATAAACTTGGCTTTTGTGTATGTACAGGTAGCATGTTCCCAGAGTAAAAGTAGTTGTTTAGACACTGTTTTTTTGCCACAGTGGTTTTTCCATGTTTGCATATCAGATGATTATGTGCAAAATTGACTAACTTGGAAGAGCTTTAAACTTTACAAATCAGTTTAATAAAAATTAAATTGCGAGAAAAAAAATTCTTTTTTTAGGTAAACAGCAAAATAATTTTAGTGCATTTTCTAGCCTCTTTCTCTTAAAAAAAAATAAAAATCCTGAAGTACACCTTCTATGTTCTTAACTCCCTCACAGGAGTGGGACAGATGGAAGGAAGATGGTGACAAATACTCATTGTATGTTTCTTTTATGTCTGCCTTTAAAAAATAGAGGTAAAGAAGTCATCCAACTCCAAAACATCCCATTTCCAGTTCAGAGGGAAATATCCAGTGAGAGCTCCAAAGCAACAAATACTCAGTCTCCTATACATTGTTCTGGTGTAAGGCAGCATGGCTATGAATGCTCACTGCGATTTAAATCAAGATTTGAACTACAGAAAACTATTACTCTGGACAGCACACTACCAGTGACTGTAACGTACTGGCAAAACAGCTGAGGTTATCCCAAAGCTAACTATGCTTCCACAGGATGGGATGCTTTGAGGAGCAGGAGGCAGTAACACAGGTTGGGTATTTTCAGAAGCTCTCTGGCCTCTATTTCCATGTAGAGGAAGTAAGAAACCAGAGCAGTGCCTGCACACCCCAGGCATGTTGCACTGACTGCATCTAACTGCACCTTGGAAGGATCACAGCTCAGATGGGAAAGTTTGGAGGAAGAGCTCACATGTACAAAACAGGGAGCTTCCTCCTTCAAACCCAACTACAAATAAAACATAGTAGAAAACAACTGCACCTTTGCAAGAAGCTTACAGTTCTCTAAAAGCACAAAATCACAGAAGCTCACAATCTGTGAACTGTGATACTCAATTTTATTTGGAAAGCCACAAATGCAGTGGACAGATGCTCAATTAACATACAGTGTTACTGTTCATTTGAGGGGGTGGTCAAGCACTGCTGTCGTGTCAATTCAAAGATGATGCAAAGCATCAGTTTAGTAACTTCTTGCACTTGAGTTTTGAACAACGATGAAAGTTGCATGTTTGTTGTTTTCTCCTCCCTCCATCCCAGCCCTTTCCCCCTCCACCTGTAAATTTCCTATTGAGCAAGCATAAATACAATGCAAACATAAATTTGCATTCTAGGGGCAGAGCAGCATCTTTTCACGAACACTAGGTGATAGCACAGCGTAGGGGGTGGCAGTGCTGGGGCACATTTTGCAAGCGATGCCTCAGGTGCGCGATGGGATCTGTCTCCCTCTCCCTGCCCAGCACTGCTCGGCCGTCCTGGGCCTTGTTTAAAAGGAAGAAGTCAAAGAAGAGGGTGGACATTTCACTTCACCCTTGCCAAGAGGGTCCCGGCACTTCGCAACACCTGAGCCGGGCCGACCTGAGGCAGGAAGGAAGAGTCTGGGCAACCGTGGCTCGGACGCCCGCAAGAACAGGAGACCTGGCTCCTGCCCAGGGGGCACTAAGTGGGCTCGTTTCAAAAATTACCCCCAATGACCTGCATTGGAGGTGCTCCAGTGGCAGGGAGGGGAAAAGACTAAATCAACTACAAACAAAACAAAAATCCCACAATCAACAACAAAAACAAACAAACAAAAACACACACACCGGGAAAAAAACAAGCACCAAAGGAAAAAAAAAACCACCAAACCTCTCAGACAAAGAGAAAAACCCCAACCCAAGCAGGAAAGTTGCAATAGGGCCGTTTTACCGAATTGAGCGTTTTCTCTCAATTTCCTGTTGCTCCTAAGAAAAACACTGTTAAACAAGTTCATGCCAAACGACCCACACCGAACACCCTAAGAAAGCTGGGGGAAAGAGGGCTTTTTAAGCTGTTCTGCACAAATGTCACAGTTACAATTTCTTTAAAGCAAATTACAGGCGCACGTGATTTGTTAGCGCTGTTAACGCACGTTCTAACTGTAGCTGGCATCCCACAATCTGAAATCTTAGCTAGAAGTTCTTTCTAGCGCGTCCCCCGTCATTAAAACAAACTGGAGACCCAGGAAATCTGCACGCGATGTCGCTGTCAACCCGGAGCGTGTCCCTCTCCTGGTAAGGCCTTCTCCTCTCTTCCAGCACCCCGATAGAGGCTACTTTTTGTCCCTGTACCGTGCCGCGGAGTAAGGCAAGCAGCCGCCCTGAAGAACTGGGCGATAAAAGGGAATGTGGAAGATGGGGAGGAGGAAGAGTTGTGCAAACCCTGCGGATGCCCGAGCCTGGCAGGGATTCTTCTCGCCCCGGTGCCGGTGATCGCCTGGCCCGGAGATGGGGCCCAGCAGAGTCTGGCTCTGGAGACATGGAAACAACGCATTCCCACGCCTTCCGCAACCCTCCACACCCACCTGGGCGCCTGCTAGCAGCATGAAGCCTGTCCCTCGAGCCCCGGAGGACAAGCAGCCCAACAGCTCTCTATTTCTGAGAGTGTCCCGTGGTGAGGATGCTCTATGTTCCCCTGCGGGACCTACATCGGGTGAGGCTGCAAGCCCTGGAGGAGTCTCTGGCTGCCCGTCACGACAGGGCTCCGCAGGCGGCACAGGGTGTGAGGCCGAAGAGACCTGCGGGCATGGGGAAGGGGTTCCCAGGCAGCGGAACCCTTCCCGTCCAATTAGCAAGCCATGGCGCATGGGGATCCCCAGGCGGCATGTCGGTTGGGGAACAAAGCTAAGCCAGCGAAAAAGTCCAGGTAACAACTTTTGGGGAGTGAAGGGGAAATCTCTCTCCGTTACGGCAGTGACCCGGGACCAAGCTGCAGGTTTCTGCCGTAGGGGACACCTGCCGAGGGCCAGCACACCCCGTGGGCAGCTGTAGGTGGGGACTTCACGGCACGGACACTATTAGCCACCCTTCTGCCTGCCCGCCACGGGCCAGGGCGGCGCCGGGCTTCCTAGCACAGGTACGCAGAGGGTGTCGACCCACCGCCTACCGCGGAAGGTACCTTGGGCTGGGTCGCGGCCCCCGCTGGTGCGGGAATCGCGCCGGCAGTAGCCACGCCGGCGGGCGGGTGCGACCCACCAACTTTCTCTCCGGGACCGTCTCCCCCAGCACGAAACCTACTCTTCAGCCCCCGCAACAGCTCTCCCAAAAGAGAGGCGCCCCCCGGCCCGCTTACCTCGCATGGTGGTGGCTCCCCGCTCCGCGCAGTCATGAAGATGGGAGCCCGGGAGCCGCACCGCACAGGTCCCGTCTCAGCACCCGCGAAGGCGGCAGCGGCCGCAGCTCTGCTCCGCCGGGGAAACCATACCTCCGGGGCGGCTCCGCGGGGCGCGGCTCCGCGGGCTGCCCGCCACCGGGCGCAATCCTCCGGGGCGCCCGCCCCGCGACTGCCCCCGCGGAGCCTCAGCGGGGGTCGCCCGGGCGGCGGGTGGCTGAGCAGGGGAGGAGGAGGAGGAAAGGAGTTACGTTAGAAGAAAACAGGAAAAACACGCGGAGGCAGAAGAGAGGGGGGTGCCGCGTGGATGGTAGAGCATGTGCGCTTTCACATGACAACGGCGCCC
>JAWWMA010000100.1:3933026-3950333 GCA_035041425.1 Mionectes olivaceus | reverse complement strand
AATGGATGGTGACCTCCCAGCTAAACATTCTTTCTGCCTAATGGAAGCAGTCTGATTTTTCCAGTTTTTAGTGTTGTTTCACTGGAGAAAAGCAACCCAGAGTACAGTTATTTTATTCATCAGAAAATGAATTAATTTTCAGGTGGAATCATAGCTTTTCTATTCATATTTGTGCACTAGAGTTTTAAATTTTAAAATCAAAGAAGTCCAAAACCTTTATTCTAAAATTGTATTTTTTTAATTGTATCCAAAATAGATCCATATTATTTCTGTGCTAATATCAATTTAGAAAATCGTACTATTTAGTATATCACAGCTGTTTACATGATTTGTTTAGATCAATCTGTCACTATGAAAAGGGTGTAAATAATAAACATATGCTTATTAGTAATTCTGTTCTGAAAAAGGTATAAAATTCAGGAAAACAGAAATGTTGTGTATTCATTTCAACACACATTATGACTGAAACTGGAATCCCGGATATAAAGCATGACAAGAATATGAAACAGCAATATTTAAAGGGTGTAACAGTCTGAACTTTGCAAGAATTATGAAACGTATTGACAATGAGTAATCTGTAACCTTCTCTTGATCATTCAGTAATGTATTATTATGTTACAATAATTTAGTATACCTGCAGAATAAGGATGGCCTGGTTAGTTAATTTGGACTAAGCATTTTTAAAATGACTGTATTTAGTGGTTTTGATCTGAATAATACATATTTCTTTCAAATTTTCACTCAGCTGAGAAATTTTCATGTTTCAGTATTTTGCCCTTCTTGGGCTTTTGGGGTATTCATATCTGGTGTTCTGTTGTAGACTAATCTGCCTCGCACATCGAGTCTACCTCAGCGTGCCACAGCTTTAGCTGTAGCTCGTAGCAACAGCTACAGTTAAGGATGCTTAAGAGCTTCTATTCCAAAGCGGCTTTTTAGTTTCTTCTAACTTTTTTTACATTCGTTCTTTATTTGTTTGTTTGTTTGTTCATTTCTTTCTTTCTTGACTGAAGGTGTTTATAGAATGACCTGATACAGAAAGAATCCTTTCCATTATGGAATACTGGTCTACTACATAACACTTATCCTGAGATATATACAAAGCTTTTCTTATTTTTTTCCTTCTGTATTTGTAAAGAATGACTAAAAGAAATCCATAAAAAACCCCTAAGGAACAGGTGCTACCTATTTGCAATGTATATACTCCAAACAGTTTGAAAACGATATACATCAGTTGCCTCCTATTTTTACAGGGAAAAAATAAAATCGATTTCAACACAGCTGCCTTTAAAATTGATATCCCAAAATACACTTATTTTCAGATAGTTGGATAAAATATGCTTAAACACTGTTGAAACACTAAAGCTAGGGATATTCAAAGTGTCTATTGTTGGCCTAGTTTTTTACAAGAGATGAGAACAGAATTGGGCTTTTTAAAATACACAACCTAAAAAGATTTTTTTTGGATGTTAAAGTATCTCTTTAAAGAGAATAAAAGAGCCTACAGATTGCTTACCCCTATTTTTGTCATGGTATATTTACAGTCCAGTGCAAAGCAAACAAGATGGTTACACTAGATAACAAAAACAGTCTCTGAATGCAGAAGTGGCTATCCATGCTCCCCTTTCATTAAAAAATGCTTTCTCATATAAAGCTATTAGCACCGCTTTAATTCTTGTAGTTAATTTTTCCTTCCAGTTCATAGGCCGATCTCAAGAGGGAAGAAATGTCCTCAGCTGTACCCCTTATACGAGGCAGGCAGATTTAGCAACTCTTGATCTGAGAAAGTACTAATGCAAATGCTTAAGATTAAACATGTGGTTATGTGCTTTTCTGAATTAAAATCTGTGTCAGAATGCTTATTTAGCCACAATTCTGATATTAAGAAAATCTTTCCATGTTGACCTAATACAGATAGAGGCATTATTTTGAATGTTCCTTTTGTTTTATACATTTTGGGTAAGCTACATAGGATATGTAGATATTTGCATGCATAAACTAATTCATAAACATTGCCTGCTTTATTTTCAAAATGTTTTTTGCTATACTCATTGTGATGAGGTATGACTGAGACCAAGAGATACCTTCTAGATACAGAGAAACAAAAACTCTAAATGCTTATACTTGTGAGTAGATATGCAAGGATAAGCTCTTGTAAGATATGTTTGAAATTAATAAATGCTGGTACAAAGTGTTCTTGGCACACCAGTCTGTGCTGTTGTTGCTGTGTGTCACTACAACATAAAAGTGGTCAACACTTAAGTATTTCAGATGTTAAAGATGTTGGTACCTCCAGCCGTATCTGGCTTATGGGTGGATAAATGCACAAGTTGAACACAAATATGCAAGACCAAGATGCTTATAGATCTCCAGGATGGCCAGTTGCACCTGGCAAACTATGAATGTTCTCCACTGGTATCTTCGGTTTACTCCTAAGAACAGGAAAGTGTAAAAGCCCACTAAGACACTGTATTTTTAAAGAAGTGAGCTAGCTTTAAATGAAGTATTTTTGGTACTGACAATGCTCAAGCTGTGATAGCACAGAGCTTACTCTGTAAGAACTCTATTCTGCTACATGGGCAAGTTTAGCAGTCTGTCCTGCACTGCATGCTTTTGTGAGATGGCTGCTACACAATATTTTACGTAATACCTCTTATGCAGAAGGTATCCAACAGAGAAGAGGCACATGGAAGAAGCACTTAGTTGGGCTAGAGCTACAGTACACCATATAATATAATAGGATATACTTCAAAAATGTAATAATATATATTATATGCTATAATACAATACATTACAAATGCACAGTTTATTCTAACAACTGTTGCCTATTCATTATATCATTCCCCCTAACTCAGAACCTCAGAAGCTGTGTGAAATGTGGCCATTCTTTCAATGCTTTGAGATTGATCTTGAGATCCTTTGTCAAGAAAAAAACCATTCATATGACATGAAAGAAATGCGGGACTTCTGAAGGAAGGCTACCTCCCTATTTATAATGGGACATGTCTGCCAACAAACACCTACAATTATTGCAAGACTCAGGTGAAATTAACAACTTCAAGACTACTGCTGCTAATAGGGCAGAATAAAACTCCAGCAAGTGTCTCTCCTTTACTTTTAATGCCAGTCACAATGACTAGATCCTGTGTCCCCCAGGCCCATGGTGGGTTGCCACTGCATTACAGGGAGAAGGCTGATGTGTCAGAACACATTAACTTCCTTGACAAGTGGGCAAGGGATGACTGTATAAAGAGGTATTAGGCCCAATGATTAAGTAGAATGAAAACATAACAGTAATTTCAGTTAACAGACAAATTATTGAAACATTTGGAAAATATTCCTGGAAGAGCAGCAGGGGCACATTTTTCAAAACAGTAAAAAAAAAGAAATAAAAGAAAGTCTAATACTCCCATATTCACAAATTAGGGATTATAATCCTAGATTAATTTTACGTAGGGAAACACAAAAGTGCAAAAGTAACTGTCTTGTTAACCACAACAAATTGAAATTAATATAATATTTATTATCTTGTTATCTTTCAAATCTTTGCTGATTTGTAAATGGTTTAGCCACATGAAATAGGAGATTTACCTTATGCGGGACAGAGAATCATATCCCTATCTATTATGCAAGTATTTCAGCATTTTTATTAAAATCACATATTTACAAGGACAACAGGATAGAGAATAATGAGAAAGATAAGTAGTAATAGACACAGACACACAAAATAAAAAACCCTACAATTAATAGAAATCTTTACAAGCTCTATATAATACCTCGGAACCCTACTTGTTACTGTATTACATTATGTTTTGTATGATATTTTTTTTGTAACTCTGCCCACCACACTACACACAACTACTGTGATGAGACCAGAGAGAGGGAGTACTGAGGGAATGGGAGGCAACTAGATGCTTCTTATAGACCTTTTGCGTTTTAGAGGAATTTGCAAATGTTGTACAGTGGTCTGACCAGACTGAAAATACTTGGAATCCATAGAATTAGGGATTTTTTGAAGGATAGTATGTGATAAGTTTTGGAAAAAATCTTAGAACTTCTTTTTTCATCTCTTGAAGAAATCTGTAAACTGTTGAGGTTTTTTTTTTATTTGTGTATAAAAGAGTACAGTGCTTACCACTGTTGGAGAATAAATATTGTCCTGGATAATTTATGGTAAAGTATGATAATTTCTATACTTCTAAAGACTTGCTCGAATGTGCAAGCATTATGGTGGTATGCTTTTGTAATTGTCAAAATCATTTAAAGAAGCTTTGTCTGTAGGAGAAAAAGTATTATGTTAGAAAACTTTGGTGGTAGTATAGTATCGACATTGATTAGGTTATATTACAGACATTTTTAGACTGCCATACTCACTGTTTCTTTTTGATTGGGAAGATACTAAGAGTCCACTATCAAGAAATATAAAAAAAAAATGTCAAACACTGTCAAACCTCTTCAAAATTCCAGCAAAAAGACTCCAAACAAATAATTCTAAGGAGTCAAAAGGATGATGAAAATATTATTCAGATAACAATTGTGTCAAGTTGTTCCTTATAAGCTCTGGAAGTCATAGTAGGTTTACATTCCTTTTTCTTTTAATTCAATAACAACAGCAACAACAAAACCACAAAAAACTAAAACAAAAAAACCACCAACAAATTTTTTAAAAAATAATTTATTGCTTCTTTAGTCTTATGAACTATGCAATTGAAGCAGACATCTTCTTTAAGGAAGCAACCACTTTTAGGTTTTCCAAATACAGAGAATCAAACACCAAATAAACAAATCAAGCCACTCCTTTTTGCACATCCCCCTGTCCAACCACTTTGCAAGTGACATGTTTGGAACAGCTTCTATCAAACCTTTGAATCAAACCTTTCACACCCAAATATACCTGTGCAAAAGGAAGCCAAAGGCCAGGCTTCAGTTTCAATCTTAAACTGTTTTGTTTCAGTGCAAAACATGAAGTCAACAGTGATAAATATTGTTTTGTCCTTGGACATTACACTCTTGCTCTACTAAATCTCTTCTCATCCTATTAGGTCTTTTCTGCAGCATTTTACAGAACATACCTTTGTCTTGCCTGCAGAATTGTATCTCTGTCAGTTGATACCTATTGTAAAAACTTACCCGGTACAACGATCAATTTTGTTTCCCTTCATCTCCCTACATAATTTATGTAAACCACCAGAGGAGTACCTTTGTGCTGGTGGCAAGTATGTGATGCGTAGCTCTACCTGTGCTACATTTCATGATGACCTCCAGCATGGTTAAGAAGGAATGAGCTGGCTAAAACCAATCAAAGCTCAGTTCTATCTGGAGATAGCAAGAAAATTATTACTTAGAGGCAGTCCTGCCAAGTATTCTGAAAATATGCTCTGGTAGGTATGCAGTGTATGGCTGCTCCGAGGTTCTCACTGATGCTAAACTCAGACCAGGAAGTATCAGTTAAAAAAAATGTCAGTAATGTCCTACTGTCTAGGAAATATCATCCAGTTCTGCCAGAAGAATGACTTCCTGTGACTAGACTACATCCCTGAAACAGAGCTGGAAGTGAAGCCACTGTTGATTAGGGAACTGCAACCAACTCAGACAGCTGTGATATTTTCTTAGTGGCACAGCTACCCCAAGTGTAAGAGACCTTCCACTGGTTTACTATAGAATTTTTAATCCAGTTCCATGATTCTTATATTTCTAGGTGGTCCCAGATACCTAGGAGACTGCCTAAAGCTGTGGAATGATGTATGTGTTCTTCTGCACAGTAGGACTTCCTATGATAAGGGTAAATATGTAGAAGATGAAGACTTCTTATGGTCTTGCCTTGTACTTGTAGGGCATAAAAAAAAATTGTTTCCAGTGAAATCTACCTCTTCTGAATTTTAAATTTTCTGTGCTTCTACTCCTTCTTCCCCTGCCCCAGTTCTGTACAGTCAAAATGTTTGGGTTTGGTTTCATATTTCACCAGATACCTCATTCTATAGGATCTGAAAAATACATTTTTCTAAATACATAGTAAATACCATGAAATTTTGTGTTTAAGGAAGTACAGTTTTCTTTATACATACTGTAGAAATATAATTTTTACTTAGTATGCTCTGTTTGCAGAGTCAGATCCTGATGTCACTGAGAAATATCTGCATATAGCAGTGGTTCCTTGGTCAGATAGAATGAAAGGAAAACTATCTGTGATATTGTCAAGCTATATAGACACTACCAAAGCAAAATATTCAGTAAAGTATTTAGTAAACCTGTATTGGTACTTGGCAGAGAAAAACTCTGAACTACCGCTCTGAAAGAAAACTGGTAAGATTTGAGAGTCTATGCAGTTGTCATCTCAGATTTCCTTCAGAGGGCACTTTAAATTAATGTCTCAGGCAAACAAATATTTATTGGTGAAACTGAGAAATAATAATTAAAATATAGTGGCTTAAGAAGAAAAGGTGTAACTAAAGTAATAAGTGAAAGAAAATACAATGCCTAGAAGAAAGATTACTGTGTAAAATCTAGAAATAAGGCCTCTATTTACCTTTGTGCTTGCAGCATGTGAAATTCTTACTCATGTAATTTTTCTCTAATTCTTCTGCACCACCCATTCATTATACTGGCTTGTAAGGAAAACTAGAGAACAGAAAAAGTGAGGGGTTGGTGTTCTTGGTAAGGCTTCTTCTACATGTCAAACCTGAATTTAAGCAAGGCCATGTATTTGTTATATTGAATTATATATCCTACATTTAAAAAAAATTAAAAAAATAAAAACAAAAACTGTTTTATCATACAGAGTAATTTTGGATTCACTGTTTTTAGTACTAATTAAAAAAATATAAAATCTTATCCTAAGTATAAACTTTTGAATATAGTACAGAGCCCCTAAAGCCACATGGTATTGCCTTAAACATTAGCAAAAGCTATTATTCAAAACAAGAAAACTAAGGAAAAAAATTTACAGGGTCAGCCACATTTGACTAGTTGACAACTGGCAAAAATAAAGTGCAAGAAATCAAAATTTTTCCTTCAAAAATTAAGAGGAATGGAAGCAGCATTCAGTAGATGTAATGAAAAAAATCTGCAGGAAAACATATTTATGCAGTATAAAGAAAGAAAGGACTTACAATGAAATCCATAGGGTTTCCACAGGGACTTGTTTGAATTAAAGCATAATTTTTAGACAAAGCAAGCAAGACTAATTTGAAATTTGCCAGCAGTGAATAATTCACTGTGCCCTTTTGTAAAGCAGCACTAGGAACAGTTTTTGCTTATCATGTTAGAAATCTAAGCAACTGTGTCCAAACTAAACTCACATCGTGTGAACTTACTGTGGCTTTGTCTTTAAAACTTATCCCTTTCATTGCTGTCTTGCTTTCTTAGTGTGACTTGCTGAATATCATGCTCTACACCACAGGATATAGACCTGGAAATGACCTATAGCATGGAAATCAGTCCTGATGGTCCTCACTTGGAGAGATACAGGTTTTGTGCAAGAAGCTTTATCCATGAGTCTGTGGAGTAAAGGCAGTGCAACAGCTCCAGCACTTGCTCACTTGGCACATCCTAGTTGCAGCAGCTCATTCAATTCATAGGCTAGCAAATACAGCCTTGGCCAAGCACGTGGAGCCAAGTTCTGTTCTTAGTTACACTGATGTAATTCTGAATAGACGCTGGCCTGTTTTATTCATTCATAGCTCATACTTTGGATATGAAGTTAATGCTTATTTAGGCAACCTCGCACTCATGTAATATTACTGTCCCTACTGAAATTAAGGAAAGGTTTGACTATGTGAAGAATTCAGAATTTTGTAAAGATTCAGTTAATGTATAATTTGTTGCCAAATTCAAACTTGTTTGACACTTAAAGTAAAAGCAAGTCTGCTGAATTTATTGGAACTGCAGCTAGTTTCAAACAGCTTCATGGTTTTATTTAAAGCTCTGCATGCTTGAAAGAGGAATTTGAAATAATAAATGTTTCAGCCAGGCCATGTAGAAAATGTTGGTGGGTATTTCCTTTCACCCTAGCATAAGTTTGGAAGAATCAGATTTTACTCTTGTGTATATTTGAGGCAGGACTGTTAAGAAACATGCTGAGATTTTTTCCCCGGTTTTGCCTTTCATATCTGAAAATAAAAAGTGATAGCAGTGTTTCTGTACTCTCAGTAGATAAATATTCCACCTTAACTGTATTCTGAATTTTATATATGTGCTTATAAAGTGCTAATTCAATATTTAAGCAATAACAAAAAAATTAAAAATTAATCTTTATTAAAAAGTTACAGATTTAGACTTAATATGATAGGATGAAGCCAAGGGTAGATAACATTCTAGCAAACTGGCTGTTAACTTCATTAATGACTAATTTCCACAGGATTATTGGTATTATAAACTAAATTCAGTGGTTTAGAACAGAAATTATACAATTTCAGTTGCTGTGTCCACCTCTAAATTAGCTATGGCATGACTTGAGGCACATTTAAGAGAACAGCTGTTTTTAATTTAGACTTGCTGTTGCTATCTTTAGTTTGACTACCTTGGACATATGTATTTTTAGTAAAAATGCAAACGTAGTAAATTGGCAGCATATTTCGGCTAAAAGTCTAAACATTTAAATTAGGCAGAGAGGGCACCAAGAAATGAAATGAAATATGCTCTGGCTTTATGTATGAATCAAGCTGATGCCAATTAAAATTCATCTCAAACCTACCCAGGAGTATTTTCCCTGCATCTGTTAGGAACTTTTCTCTCTCCATGCTTTTCTTTCTCCACTGTTACAAAAGAGAAATGCAGTCAAATGGAAGCCAGTGTAAACTCCATGCAAGCAATTCATACGGCTTCAGTATTGCTGTATTTTACTGAAGCAATACAAAGCATCATAATACCAGCACAATGCTTAAGAAACAGGAGCAGATTTTGAATAAAGAGCTCTGCATTCCACTGGCAGCCAAGGAGCTCAAACAGAAAATATGCCAGTAGTATAGACCAATGCATTATCACCCCCTCCCTCTTGCTGCATAACTGTGCTTCATAATGTGCCATAACATTGGCAAGCACAGCTCAGAGCTTTTTAAGAACACAAGGAAGCTCATGAATAATGGTTGAATCAGGAAAGTGATAATTAAATGAGACAACTGAATACCAGTGGAGTCCCCAGTGGAAAATACTCTTCAGTGAAGATCATCTTCATTCCCTCAGTTTAGCAGTGCAATGCTAAAGATATTTTTCAAACTAACATTTTAAAGGAAATATTAAAGTTCCCGAAACCATGTGAGGCATTTTTTGTATACAACTTCTGTTTTAAAATTGAAGGTAAATGATGTACTTCAAAGAGAAAAAAAAAAGGTTTTAATTTTTGACTTGTTGAGTTAAAATATTGTGCTGGTTTACAGAACTAGTTGATAATATTAAATTTATATAATAAAATACAGCAACCAGTGATGGCTAAATTGTAAACATCTTTGCTTAAATGCTTGCTTAATGTTTTTCCTTGTATGGAAGGTATAGTTAATTTCTTTCCACCTCAAATTCCAGCTACTCTGTGGCTTTAGAGCAAAGGTGGTTAGCTGGTGTCTATTCTTCAGTCACCAGTCTCAAGGAAGACAATTTTTATACAATAAGCATCTCTACTAACCCCTGCTGTGTTTCTCCAGCACATTCCTTTTGACTTGTGCTGCAAGGAGAGGCTGCATATTATTAATGTGCTCTCTGCACTTTATTCAAAATGCACTGGGATTTTGGAGCCAGAAGCTGCAAGCTGTACACCCAGCTCCATTTTGTTGTAGTTTGTACTTGCCAAAGAAATGCTCTCCCACTTTACAGGAGTTACAGAAATGAGAAACGGGTCTTGTTATGGAACAAAAATTGCTTTCTGTAAAAACACTAGAAGTTTAAGTGATTCCAATGGTTTCATGAGATTCATGTGGATATTACAGTGAAATGAGGCTGTGAGTGTAACACAACAGTTTTTGTGACTTACAGTGTGTGTGATATATGTTCATTCACTCCTTTTTATTTGAAATAAAGTCTTGCTCCTTTATCACCTGACGTCTCATTCTTAAAAAAAAAAGTTGAAACTGACTGACAGTGGATATCAGTGTTGCATTTCAAACAAATTGAGAGCACTTTTTTTAATCGACAGTTCTTATATATCTCACTTGACAGTGTTGCATTCAAGGCTGACACAGAATATTTTTAGCATCCTAAATGTGTGAATTAAAAAGTCTGGGAAAAATTATTTGGGGTAGGTTGATTGTTTATGTAAAACACCACACAGGCTATTAGCATTTAACATATTTATGTGATTTTTTTTTTTTTTAGAAAAAAAATGCCTTCATTAAGCTGGAAAATTCGAAGGAAGCAAGAAGAATTCTTATACTACAAATGAAAGAAATGTCAAAAGCATTATCACACTTAAATCGAGGTTACAGAAACAGATTTCTCTTATTTTTAGAGGAAGGTTGTAGAAGACTATGAACATTATTTATTCACAGACCACTGTATTTCACAGTGGTCCATCGTAATAAAGGTTCTATACTGAGTATATTTAAAAGCACACAAGGAGAAAGAATAAGATGAAATTTCATATTATTTTCAAAGTATTTTCATACCTATAGTTGCTCTTTCTCTTGCTTTCCCAAGTGGGTCAGATAACTTGGTCAATGAAGGTTTAGCACAGTGGGTGCTCACAAATATTTTTGGACTCCCCTAGTTGTTCTAGATCCATTTTATGGTGCAAAAATACAGCTTTTTTTCTATCAGAGGAAATGAACATGATAGTATGGCCTTGTAGGCTAGAATATCCTTCTGAAAGTTGGAGAATTCTGAATCACCTCTGTTACCATGAAAACAGCATGATGTAGAGTAATGATTCAAATGGTTATTTTCCAGCCATGTTGGCTACCTGATCCTGTTCATTTTGCTGACACACAAGCAATTTGCTGGAACAGCAAATGAAGATTTGTACATTGGCATAACTACCAAAACATAATTCTATGCCAGCTTGATTTCCCTCCCATATACTAGAAATAAATTAGTTTATTTCAAAATTTACTACTACTTTTATTTCATTTTAGTGATTTTTAAATTTGGGCGGGGGAGGGGTGCGGAATGAGAAGCAGTGCAAATCACTGGGAAACAATGAATCTAAACTTACTTTTTCCATAAAATTTAGCTGTTTAATTGAAGAAGCAAGGGAAAGTAAGGTCTAGACTAAAATCCAAATTTAAGAACTTTAAGATTTTAGTCTTGTTAATAAAGTTATAAGTGCAAAAAAACTAATACAATCCTTTCTTTCTGAACAAATAAGGTGCCTTTGATGGCATAGGTTACCAAAATTGCTTTCAGCCGTGGTGTTTGTCTTTGCAGTCTTTAGGGGTTATCTGTTTGGTGAGAAGACTATCATTATCCTCCCAAAAAGGCTAGATTATTGCCCACATTTGGTCCCAGATTTAGGTAAAGAATATTTGCTGTAGTATGGGATGTCAGTGAGGAGAAGAAAAACTTATGTGAAAAAAACCAAAATACCAAAAATGGTTAAGCACTCTCAATAATCTTTAAAAATTTGTTATTCATTGTGAAGTGCATCTTTACAACTGTATTGTAGCACACTGGTTTAATTTAGATCACATGTGAAAAACAGTACAGCATCGTTCCTAATGCTGAGACAGACTGAAAAACTCTTGCACGTATCATAATCCAGTGAATTAGGAAGGATCTGAAAAACAGGAAGCTTTGAATTTTATCTTTTATTTGCCACTGCCTTCTGGGTTAGCCTGAGTTATCTCTCTTAAATGGCTTCAGTATTCACAGCTGCAGGAAAGACATGACAATATTTAAGTAATTCACAAGTTCATGAGAAGAAAAGATAAATTTCTGTTGGGAAAGAAACTTATAGTTGTAAAACATTAAAGGACTGTGTCTCTAATTTAGGCTTGCAATGAGACTGTGGGTTGATCCTGCCCCTTTCCCTCCCTGGCATGTCACATTGATACTGCAGAGCAAGATGGATCAGGTAACCTCTCTAGGAAGCAACCAGCCTTGCAAAAACAGTGGCACTGGAAAAATGGTAAAGCTGAAAGAGACAACCATCTTCAGGAACAGGGCTGGCTCTGGAGAGAGGGGGCCTGAACATATAGATGGGGATATTTCTTCCCATGAACCACCTCTCTGTGGGAGAAGGGTGGGGAGAAAAGTAAGTGTTTCTAATATTGTACGTTTTTGAACTTGTCTTCTCTCTTCTCCATTTTTCTTTTCATTTCTTTGGTTTATTCTTTGAAAAGGGAAAACCAGGAAGATCTAGAAAGAACAATAATCAGCTAAAGGAATAATAATTAAAAAAAGGTTATTTCAGTGAAGAAGTGACTTTTCTGGCTATTTGTGGAATCACATATTGATATTTTGTATTACGGAAATCTCTCTCTCTCTTTTTTCTTTAAAGAACTTTATTCGAAATATGTACATTTGCAAGTTCATTTTTATGTAATGTGCTCCTTCCTCAATTCATAATTTTATGAATATTTCTGACAAAAACAATGAATAGGGTCCAAAATTTATTATCTTGTCTCTGATTAGCCAAATGTTTGGGGTTTTTTGTATTCTTCAGTTGTACTAGAAGAAATTTAATAAAGAGGGCAACCTTTTCCTTCTTTCATGTACAAAGAAACTTCAGAGTTAAGAAAAGTCAGAATTTTATGGAGTTTTCAAGCTGTTCTTTTTAAAAAAAAAAAATGTTTTTACTGCCATGGGTTAACTTTTACCATCTTCATAAAAATACATCTTAGTGGATGAAGTTATCACCTGACTAAGTAAATATTTGGCAGAGTTTAGTAAATAAAATCTCCCAAACCTGCCTCCCTTTTGATGTGACTCCGTTATGATGTATCTGCCTTTCCTACACTTCACATCTGCTACCTCTAGAGAAGGTATTCCATTAATCTCCCTTTTTTAATTAAGAAGACCTATGCTAATCCACACTGATTTTAGGACCCAGAATCATATTACAGACCATGTGGAGGTCTTCCTTGTCACAGAGCAGGCAGCTGACTTTCTTATTAAAAACTTAAATTTCCAATTGAGGCAAAAGTTTCCAAATAAATTTTAAAATTATAGCTCTTACTTGTAAAAATAAATAATCCTGGGGACCCTGACTCATGTATTTCAAGCTCTAAAAATCAATACAATAATGACCCTTTCACCTTGTACAACAGATGTGATGCACAGTGAGATTCCAGGTTCCTGTAAGCATGGGACATATTCTGCTCCTACTGCAGCAACATGGCACTGTGCAATTGTCAGCGTGCCTCTCTGGGGAGCACTGCTGAGGATAAGGAAGCTGTGCTAGAGTCAGAATAAATGAAAGTAAGAACCGATTATGTAATCTAACACTGAGAAATTAATGAAAACTATTACCCTCAGTATTTCCACTAATCAAAATATCCTCTGACTTCTGTTTTGAGAGGTAAATGTAAAAGAAGTAGTTAAGCAAAATAGAACAGAAGAGAATGGAGTAGTACAGATGTCAAAAAGCTTAGAAACCTGCAAAAACTAGACGAGGGATGATACGTAAAAAAATAGGCCCTATAGTCCAGAAATCTAAACCAGAAACTTGAATTAAGTACCTTTCTTCTTCATAGATGGTACTGGAGTATTTATGTGCTTACAAATACTTATCCAGGGGACACATGCAAGATCACACCCAAGGAGGCTTGTGAGCTGGAGACAAACTTTTATTTCAACTTTCTTGAATTCCAGTGCAATAATTTTATTTCTGGATTACGTTGCATATCCGTTCAGGGAAGACTTGGGCATTTAGAAGCAACTCAGTTTACTGGTTCTGTGTCAGCTTTCATTGGTTAGTTCTGTTATATAAGACAGAACTAGAGTAGAAAAGCACTTCTATCAGTCATTTGTTCATATGTACCTCAGGTAAAGAGCAGTGGCTAAGAAAAAGTAGTAGATATGGGCTTGCTTATGTGATGATTCCCCTCATATCATGCAGTCTTCTTAGATGATGAAAAACTGATAGAATTGGGTACTGTAATACTCCTGTTATTATGAATTTCAGAAATCCTTTCTTTTTGTGATACTTTTCATACCTGGGACCATTTTCAATACCTTAGTATCCAAGAGCAACTAATGGGACTTTTCTTCACCTTAAGAAAATAACAATTACGGTCTTTATCAAGTGACTCTGCACAAAACATTTTTGTCCAAATGGTGGATTTTTCACAGCTCTTAGTCCATTTTATGAAACAGGGATCCATTGAAACTGTTCTACAGCCTTCAACAGAGCACCTAAGTTAATGCTCCAGTAATTACATTGTGTATATGTAATACTAGAGAGTTGATTTCATAATGCCTCAATTAAGGAATCTGTTATCAGCATGTACTTTCAGGGGCTAAACACTTAAAAGAAATTATTTTGCATGATTTGGTAAAAAGTTGACAATCGTTCGTGAAATTAAAGTAGAAAATCATTTCAGTCATTTTTTTGCTTTTTTCCTCCCCTCTGAAGACACCTGTTGTATAGTAGAGCACGCAATTTTATTAAGCCTGAAGGTTCTTTCCTCTTTGAGGAACATGTCCCTGTCTCCCATTAATTTTGCATAACAAATGAAAAGTTGCAAGCATTCCTCTGAGACCTGTAGATTGCTATCCTACAAACTTTTTTCCTGTGGTGGGTTGACTTGGCTTGCAAGGTGTGAATTCCTAATAACTTACATGAGGTTTCTCAAAGTCTCTTTTTTTCCTCCTTTATAAAAAAAAAAGACGCAACATGCCCTGTAGATCTCATCTTCAGTTGGGCCTCATACTCTTCTTTGCCTATTCATCTACCAACTTTAATCATCATCACATCCAAGCACTATCTCTGAAGTCAGACTGATACTGGCAGTAAATTTTAAAATTCCCGTGATGGGAAAGACACACTCATTCCAAGTGCCAGCTAAGCTCAGAGAAGGCCACTTACTCTGAAATGTTTGTAGTTAAATGAAACATATGTGTAGAATGGTAGTCTTTTAGCTTTCTCATTTGTTGTAGCAAATAAAGTAATTTGAGCTGAAGTGATTCACACAATCAAACAATTACCTTTCTAAACTCTCCCTCAGTTACACTGAAATTACATAAACCTATGGTATGACTTTTGTAATGTCAAAGAGTCAAACAGGGTCAAAATTATACTTTCAAGACTGAATTCTACTCCCTAAAAGTATCTGCTTCTTTTGTGAGAAAGAATATGGAATCTAAACTTTATATTTTCATTCAGAAGGATTATCTGAGCTCTTTAAATTGTGACTATATAAAACAGGAAGATCAAACATAGCTTGTTTTGAGGTCATGGCTTTGTATGTGAGGTCATAACTTGAAGGTGCCCACATCTGGCAAAAGGTACAGATTGAATATTAACACAGGTTGAAATATCTGGATAGTACACTACCACATTAGTGTCAATGATGCCTCCTTTCTATTAAGATAATTTCATTCAGGGCGATGTTTTTAAGTTATACATCTGGATTTCCTGATGATGCTTCTGTGCAGGCCAAGTACAATTTTGACAGAATACTGATTTATTCAGATTTCGTGCAGTCTCCTCCCATTCTTTTGGGTGTGTAAGTCTGGCCTCAGCAAAGCACCCTGCTATTTTGTAACAGACAATATTTTGAGTCATTAGCCACTAACGTTTCAGTCTCTCAGAAACATCTAGCCTAAATTTCACCTCTTTTGTTTTGTACCTATTACCCCTTGTCCTAACCCTACACTTCCTAATGAAGAGTCACTCTCCAGCTTCTCTCTAGGCCTCATTTCAGGTACTGGAAGGTTACTGTAAGGTGCCCACACAACTTCTTCTCCAGGCTCAACATCCTTGACTCTCAGTGTTCTCATCATAGCAGGGGTGCTCTAGGCCTCTTACCAACTTTGTGGCCCTCCTCTGGACTTGCTCCAACAGTTCCATCTTCTGTGCACAGTATTCCAGATGGAGTCTCAAAAGAGCGGAGTAGAGCGGGAGAATCACCTATTTCAACCTTCCGGCCAGGCTCTTTTTGATGTAGCCCAGGCTGGCTTTTTAGCCTGTGAGCACACAATGATGGTTCAAAGTGACTTTTCCATCAAACCTCCGCCCCAAGTTCTTCTCCACAGGGCTGCTCTCCATCGCTTCTCCACCCAACCTGTAGGTGTGCCTGGGATTGCCGCAACACAGGTGTATTGTCCTGGTTCTGTCCAGGACAGAGGTAGTTTTTAACAGTACACAGAATGGCCATGGCCAGGACCCTGAGGTTATTTTATACCTCCTCACATCATGCACAGGAGGTGGTGCGTGATGAACGGGTCCCTTCCAGGCAGGCAAGGAGTGAAGTGAGTGGTCAGGGTACTGCCAGGTTTCGTGTTGTGAGCACTTGGGTGTCAGTTACTCAACTCTCTTGTACACTCTCTTATTGATATTGTTTCTGTTACTGTTAATTTTCTTATTTCGTTTGCTGTTTCCAGTAAATTGGTCTTATCTCAGCCTATGATTTTTAACTTTTGTGCCTCTAATTCTCCTCTCCTGCTATAGTGGAGAGAGCAAGCAGGCTGGGGGAGTGAGCAAACAGCACGTAATTTACAGTGTTTCAATGGGAACAATATCATTGTTAAACCATGGCATGTAGCACATTGCATTTCACTTTTTTCATGAGGTTTGCATCAGCCCAAGAGTGACAGGGTCCCTCTGAATGGCACCCTTTCACTCCACTATGTTGATTGCACAACACAACTTGTCATCAGTGAACCTACTGAAGATGCACTCGACCCCACTGTCCATGTTACGGACAAAGATGTTGAACAGTACCGGCCCCAGTACCCATCCCTGAGGGACACCACTTGTCACTGGTCTCCACGTGGACAGTGAACTGTTGACCACAACTCTTTGTGTGCAGCTAGACAGCCAGTTCTTTATCCACCAACAGATCCATCCCTCTAATCCATGTGTCTCAAATTTGGAGACAAGGATATCACGTGGGACAGTGTCAAATGCTTTGCATAAGTCCAGGTAAATGATGTCGGTTGGCCCCACCAGTGCTGTAGTCCCATCATAGAAGGTCACCAACATTGTCGTGCATGATTTGACCTTAGTAAAGCCATGTTGGCTGTTACCAATCCCCTCTCTGTTTTCCATGACTTACCATGGTTTCCAGAAGAGTCTACTCTATGATCTTGCCTGGCATAAAGGTGAGACTGACTGGTTTATACTTCCCTGGTGTACTGGGTCTGGCTGATCTGGAGTTCATTTCCCCACAGTAGCCCTCCCAGTGCTGTGCTTTGCATTGGTAGCTGGAAGGGTGTTGATAACAC
>JAWWMA010000100.1:3906397-3919001 GCA_035041425.1 Mionectes olivaceus | reverse complement strand
TAGCTGTGCCATCAAGGCTTTTTAGCTCCATGTCTGAGACTATGGCAAAGCAGACTCCATCTTGCAATCAGTCCATTTCAGGCTTGTTTTTCAAGGTCCAGGAATGTGCTTCAGGCAGTGGTGGAGGTGATGAGTTATGTTTTCAGCCATCACTGGTAATAGTGTCCCCTGTTGTAAGCTCCTCCTCGTGTGATACAACCAGGCTGCCAGACTTCCCTATATTATCATCTCAGTATTCATCCTCTGTGTCATAAATCCAAGCTTTACCTGCCTGTCTTTTTTGGTCATAGCATGTTTTGCATTCACAAGATAACCTGTGCAATGGTCTCAACTGATCCTGTCCACCCTGCAAACAAAATGCTGATCCCTTCATAGATGTGGATGTCCTGATGTCTCATGAGTCCATTAAGCAATGAATAAAGCACTGGTGTCCTATCAGCAGTGTTTTGATCACCAGTCTAAAACACAGCACTATTCAGGCTGCTTAATTATGAAGAAAATTAACTCCATCCCAGCAAACCCACTACAGTGATACAGTAAGATGAGCTATAGTGTATTTCTCATACCTACCTACTCATACAAAGCTAAGCCCATGGAAAGATAAATGATAAAACCTTTTCCACAGGGTCTCCATTTAGGGACAATATTCAAATTAAAGGCCAAGTTAATTTTCTGTAAAACAACTACAGCAACTCTAGGTTTGCTACTCTTTATCTTCTTGACATTGTTTTCCTTTACTGTGGTTTCAAATTTTCAGTGGTGTTAATTAATACCTTTGAAATGTTAGGATTTTCAGCTTTTTGAAGATTTTAATGTAGCTATATAGTCTGTCACATTCTAGAATTGTAGTTAAACACTCACCAAACCCTATATGCCCATTTCATACTGAATTTTCTAAATTCTTTGAGCTTGTTCAGATTCCTTTCAAGGCAGGTCTTCATTCTCTTTAAGAACATTTGCACCCCAGGCCTGAACAATAACATAGTCAAAGCAACCTTCAAGCCCGGAACCCCGGAGAAGCTTAAAGATAATACATGCCATGAAGAAGAGGAAGATGAGGAAGGACAGGGGTCTTGGGACCCGACTCAATTCTTAAGAGGCGTGCTGGGGGGAAGAGCTGATAGTTCCGGGAATGGATTGATACTCCTATAAATTGTGGAACCCCTGCACATGGGAGTGCATGCATGCCACGTGTATGCCTTGTGCCAGAAGGCCTTCATTAAAGGACTACTCTCTATCTTATATTTTCTCTACTAAATTTGCCTGGAGGTTTTTTGGCTTCCAATCTTTAGGCAAGAAGTCACTGCAGCTTTGTCTGACTTGATTTATTAAATCTTCAAGAGAAATAAATACCTACTTTTAATATTTCTATGCATTTTTCACTCCCTAAGTTGTTCCAAGCCAGGTAGGTCCGCTGCAATATAACTGGTCTGAAAGGAACACCTCAAGATGAAATTCCCATGGAGGGAAAGAGGGTGTGAGCAGGGAGGAGGGATACCAGAAGGTAAGAGTGGGAAGGAAAAGCCAGGGAAGAGTGACTAACTTTAGACACTGTTATCATGAGAGCAGACCTATATTTCAAGAGTGTGAGTTGCACTGCAGACTCACTTCATCTAGTCCCCTGAAATGAAACAACAAAAGGCAGAAAACAGAATTCAGACTGAAGTGCCTCCTGAAGGCAAGATAAACATAGTCTCCAGACAGAGGAGAAAAGGGATGAGAAATTTATGTTTAAATTTTGCAAAATCAGCAGTATTTCTCTCACAGAATCGTAGAATCATTAGGACTTTGAAGATCAGCAAGTCCAACTGTCAACCTAGCACCACCACCATGTTCACCATTAAACCATGTCCTTGAGTGCCATATCCCCATTTTTTTTGAATGTTTCCAGGGATGGTGACTCTACCACTTCTCTGAGTAGTTTCTTCTAATGCTTTACAACCCTTTCAATGAAAGTAGATTCCTAATATCTAATCCAAACATGCTGAAGCACAACTTGAGACCACTGGGAAGAGATTGATCCCCACCTGCCTACAACCTCCTTTCAGGTAGTTCTAAAGAGTGCAGAGAGAAGCCTTAGCCTTCTTTTCCCCAGGTTAAATAAGCCCAGGTCTCTAAGCTGCTCCTGATAAGACTTGTGGTCTAGACCCTTCACCATCTCCATTGCTGTTCTCTGGACATGCTCCAGCAAGTCATTATTTTTCCTTTAGGTGACTGTCTGTCATACCAAGCAAGCACTGCTTTGTCTGCACTGGTCAACTTTGTACCTGCTATTAATATAGGCTGGGGGGATGAACAGATTGAGAGCAACCCTACCTAGAAGCACTTGTGTGTGTTGGTGATGAGAACCTCAACATGTACCCTCAGTGTGCACTTGCAGCCTGGAAATTCAACTGTGTCCTTGGCTGCACTAACAGCAGTGTGGGAAACAGGTCAAAGGAGGTAATTTTGCCTCTGCACTGGTGAGATCTCACCTGGTGTCTTGCATCCAGCTCTGGGGTCCTCAGCATAAGAAGGTTATCAACGTGTTGGAGCAAATTGAGAGGAATTATCACGAAGATAATTAGAGACAGAGAGCCTCTCCTATGAGCAAAGGCTAAGAGAACTGGTATTGCTCAGTCTGGAACAAAGAGAATTTTGTGTGACATAACTAAGGCCTTCCAGTACCTGAAAGGATCCTGTGAGAAAACTGGAGAAAGAGTATGTAAATAGGCATGTAGTGAAATGACAAGGGGGAATGGATTCAGACTGATAGTAGGTTCAGATCAAATATTAGAAAAAAATTCTTTACTGTGAGAGTGATGAGGGCACAAGAACAGGTTGGTCAGAGAAGCTGTTGATGCCCCATCCCTAGAAGAGTTCAAGGTTGGCTTGGATGTGGCTTTGAGCAACTGGGTCAAGTGAAAGTTGTCCCTGCCTGTGGTAGGGAGTTGTTGGAATTAGACGATCTTTAATGTCTTTCCAGCCCAAGCCATTCCATAAGCTGTGAAAAGTTTTCACAGGGTTTTGGTTTTGTTTTTAATTTCAAGGATCTGCTGGTTAGTTTTGAAAGGTGACCAAATCAAATCAACACCGTAGAATATACAATATAATTTCAATTTGTTTCAGCTTCGAACCTGCTGATGGAGCTGCCAATTACAAATGCAGCTTTTTAGAATATCAAACTATATTCAAACTAAAGATTAAACATTGGATTTTTGGTGGCAATTACTTGGAAAAGAATGTGAAAGGAAAAACAAAACTATGTTATGTTTGTTCTGTAACTTGGGAGTGAGACAATTTCACTTAAAATTGATCGTGAATGCAATGGATTTAAGCCACTGATATGGGATCTGAAGCTAGACAAGTGTGAAAACAGAGTCCTTATAAAACAACGAAATTCATAATTTTTCCTCTTTAATGAAAAAAAAACGTTTATTTTCTTCTTGTCTGCTCATTCCATACAATGTGTGGGGAACACACATTTACCTCACAAAACCTGAGCAAGTTCTATAGTTTAAAAGAACCATTGAATTGACTGTATCAATTTGCTTTGATAATTTCACAAATATTAACTTTATCAGGATTTCTACATTACAGGAGGAAATTTCCCAGCAAAATATCCAAATAGACAATCAAAAATTACTTTTTATATGACCCAAACTGTTGCTTGCTCACTGGTGTTGACATTTAGTTATGATTCTATCATGGACAGATTTTATTTTCGAAAAAACTAGATGGGGTAGATACAGTGCCCTTTTCCAGTGTTCATATAATATCTAAACCACTTTGGCTGCTTGAGAAATCGATACAGATAGAAATCATTAATAATAATATAGGAATATGGGCAGATCAGAGATGTAGTCAGAGGCACAGGAAGATGCAGTGGCAGACACTTCTTTTTCCCTCTAATTCTTACCGTTTCCCACTACATACCTAGTAGACAAGTTAAAAAGTCAGAGAAACACAATAAAAAACATATGAAAGCCATGGAACTTCTTACTGTGACTTGCAGGTGGGTTACAAATCTGATCCTTTTGTCATCCGATGACAGTAGGACCAATCCTCAAAATGTTTCTGAAGTTGAATTTTATTTCCTTAAGAAAACTAAACCTAAATAATTGCAAAACCTACATCATTATGTGTCTGCTGGAGAGCACGAGTTCACACCTGTCTCATGTGTTGTAAATATACGTCTCCATTTCAGAACTTCAAATTGTTATTAACTACTATTTATAACAGAGACCGTAAAATGCAGTTTCTTTTGAAAATCTAAGACTCACAAATTGGTAGCCTTAAATTGGTAGCCACACAGCACATTCATCCTAAACAGAGATGGGATTTTTACCTGTCTCAGTTTGGAGTCCTAGCTCCAATTTCTTGTAAGCTTATTAGTTGACTTATTATATAACAGGTAAGATTTTCTCCTCGAACCTTCTTGTTTGAGCATTATATTTCAACAGGTATTAGCTAATGGATTGAGATATTCATATAATTAACTGTGAAAAACCAGATGCTAGTGAACACTAGTCCTAAATGCAAGAAACAGAGAGAATTGATTTATCTCCTAGTGATACAAAAATATTATTTTGAATAACTTTTACAAAAGGGAAAACGTGCATTGTCATGCACTCCTTATTAAGAAATAAATTCTGGTATAGTAAAGAAAAAGCTCTAATGGAGGTTTTAACTACATGGAGGCTGGAACGGCTAAAAAATTAAAGTTATCAGCTTCTAATATCTGATATCTTTTCAACAGAAAAGGCTCTTTGAATTTATGTCAGAAAACAGTGCCATGAATAACTCATCATTGCTGGTAATATTTTATTCATTATTTAAAAGTCCCTGGGGTCTTGTAGGATTGAACCTACTGAAAACATTAATTGCATTCTTATAGGTCCATGTATCCTGTTGTCAGACTTCTGCTGTTTACTTTTCTTTCAGCTGACTTTGTGACAGAAGACAACACAGAAAATTCACTTGCCGGTTGAGGGGACTGAAGTTTATATGACACTTTTTGACATGGTCAAAAAAATAGAATCCTTACCATCCTTCCTGGTTACAATAAATTCTGGTGACATAACATGTCTGCTTGTCAGTCTAAGGATATGAGACTGAGCAGTTCAGTAAGTCTGAGGACCTGCTCAGATATTACCACTAGGATCTTGCACCTTTTTATAGAATTTCTGGGGTCTGTCTACAAAAATTAGGCAGTAACCATTCTAGGAACACAGCTCTATGAGATCTACATTACTTTACTTTCCCTTACAATAAAATGACAGGATCAATACTCTATACATCAAGTGTAGAGAATCAGAGACTATTGTCAAAAAACCCAAGTTACTGACACCACTGCATGTAATATTCCACTGATGAGAAATTCAACTGAATGGTTTAGATGGTAGTATACAATTTTGCAGCCAGATCTCTTTCCTTGCAGATCTGGAACTTTATTCAGCTCTTTCACAAAGTATCGTAACTAAGAAATATCTTTGCATCACAGAGGAAACTTCATGACTTAGGAATAGTACTCCCCAGTTCATTGCCCCCACTGAGATTCTCCAAACCGTGCATTACTCCCTCTTGCTCCCCAGCTTTTCCAGTCTCCGTTATCCTGTGTTGGGATGGAGAGGAGAATTGGAGCCACTAATCAGGAGCTGAGATAAGAACAATTTACTGGAAAGAGCAATGAGACAAGAAAATGCATAGTAATAACAGCAATACTAATGTCAGAGACTAAAAGAAAGGAGTGATTCACAGAGAAACTCCTGATGATAGGCAGCAGCTCCCTTCACCGCTGGAGGTTTCAACTGGTCCAGTTTTCTTGACTGGACCAGAACCCACTGAAGAAGAGAGTCCCTTCCCCCATCCCAGCAACCATAAGGTGGTATAGCATAACCTCTGGATCCTGGGCATGCCCCCTCCTGGCTGCTGCAAAATTAACCCTGTCCTGGCTGGAACCAGGACAAAATGCATCAGGGAGCTGACTATGGCATATGAAAGAACAAGTGAAGTTGACATATGAAAATCACCAAACACAAATCATGATTATTTCTATCACCAAGTGAAAAAGAAGACATATGAAAGAAAAAAAACCAGAAAAGCACAAAAAAGAGAGGAAGAACAACATATGCTGAAAAAATTAGTAAGAAACTTTAATTGTTTGCTGCACTGAACAAAAATATTCCCATCTGAAGTTACATAGAAACTACAGTTTACGAAGACTATGGCAAAACCACAAAATTTTGTTTTAATCAGTATATTCAACAGGCTTTAGAAGACTTGATTTATACCAGCCATCAGTATGGTTCATTGTTTATGAGCTTTCTTCTCTTACCCTGCTTTAAACATCATAATTGTAAGTTCAAAGGGAAATACAGTTCCTGAGCTATGACTGATGCTAATTTAATTCCTCCAAAACCATTGGTATGTATTATAAGTCAAAACTAAAAATTAAAAAAAAGGTATTTAATTTCATGTAATCTACATTTATTTCATCTACCTTTTGATCTTAGTTTTCTATGTGCCTTATTTCACAGTGCATATGAAAATTCTTCTGAGGGAAAAATTTGTCCTTGCTAAAACAAAATGAAGACAAGCAGTTAGTTAAAGATAATAGTCACATGTATCTGATTCTCATTTGGTTTGATCATTGTCAGTATGGACTTGCCAGTGGTTGGAATACAGAAATGCAGAGAATGGGAGAGAAGAAAGGTAAAAAATCTTCTCACCCTCTGGACAGATGTAAAATTAATCACTTTCCTGCCAGAGACCAGTGAACCCAAATAGAATAATTGTAGCAGATATCTTTTGTTTTCAGCTGGACAAAAAGCAGCATCCATTTTCTGTCCTAACTCACTTCCAGACAAAATTGTCCAGTTTCAGGTTTGGTCTAAGCTCACCGATCTCAATTTAACACAGATATAGAGCCCAAACAGCCAGTGTGAGTGTAAGCTCATTGTTGGTACTGCAACATCTATTATTTCTACTTTACTCTTAAATGATTGTGTGGCAGGGTTCAGAAAACAATTAGGATTGTAAGTGAAGATTTCACAAATATCAGTCCTGTTTGTTGCATTTCTTAAAACTACATGGCAAACCTAGTTGTTTAATATTTAGAGAGAAAAGGGTGTGCCTGAGATCAACCTGAAGAATTATTTTTGACCAGTCTTGGAAAAACCCTTCTTGTTGTCCACAACATGTTTGACCAGATTTAATTCCAGGTAGCCCTTGGCCTTCCCTTCTACTTACTCTGACGACCTCTCTATATTCATTCCAAGTGGCCTGACTCTGCTAGCATCTTCTGTGTATTTCCTCTGTAACTTGAGTTATGACAGGAGTTCTGTGTTCTTCCACACAGGTCTCTTGCCCCCTTTGCTTATTTTCTTCCTCACCAGGTTATATTGTTCTTGAGTTTGGAGGAAGCGATCCATAATATCAACCAGCTCTCTTGGACTCATCTTTTCTGCAGGAAGATGCAATTGGATTCAGCCTATCTATCCAACCTGTTCAGGTCCCTCTGCAGAACCCTGTTGCCCAAATACCAGTATTCAATATAGTTTTAATCCAGAAAAGAGCTGAGGGGTTTTATTTGTTTGTTGGTTGGGTTTTTTTGTGGTTTTGTTTGTTTGATTTGATTTTTTGTGTGTGTTTTTGTTCAGGCCACAAAGTTCTCAAATTGTTAGCCTGTTCTTTCAGCCAGTTTAGCTTAGGAGAGACATTTCTGTTTGCTGGATAGAAAATCTGAGATCAGAAAATAACCATATATTTAGGTGTCAAAACTCAGCAAGTAACTCTGAATTTACTCTACCATGCTTTTAATGAGTCCCAGCAGTTCCAGCAGCTTCTAATAGACCCAGGTATATATTGTGCTGATAAGTTCACCAAGAATTTGATTTATGGCTTAATATTGACTTAACACCTTGCATAAGAGAAAGACTTTAAATGAAGTTAAAAAAGTCCCCAAATCCTTTGAAAATATTCACTGTGCTGTTTGCCTGGTTTGTTGTCTTTATAGCTCAAACTCATTAAAATAAAAAATTCCAGTTTATACATGAAAAGCACAATTAGAAAACAAATCTGGACCATTTAAGAAAGTATTTAAAAATAGGGTTGAAACCAGAAACTGAAAATCCGCAGACTCTCAGACATGAAGATGGAGCTGTTGACGTGGCTTACTTAATGTCTTCTAGATGTTATGAGCATTTTAGGATGAAATCAATTATCCAGCAGCTAGGTAACAATCCTTCTTGGAAGAATCTATGAAGTTAAATACTTCTTATATCCTAAAGTACTCTTTTCTCTAAAGAGATACTTTCTCTAGAGAAGTAACCATTTTAACTTCTGCTTCACCTCACCAGTCCTTCAGATCAACTGTTTGATCACATTTATAGCAAAAAATATTTTCCCTCTTTATTTACGTACTTTTTCTTTAAAATAAAACTACCTTGCTTAGTCTTGTCTTACAGGCAAAATTTTTACAGCCTTAAGGACACTTAAGGGCAACATAAACCTACAGGTAGAAATTTTCCTACTATTTCTCTACCACTCAGTTGGACGTACAAAATTCTTCCTTCAGGGAAATTACCTGGAGTGCCCAGGTTAGTCCCTGACTTTGAAATGTCCCTGAAAGAAATGATTCTCTATATGAGAGTTTAGTTTAGTTTAAAAACAAATAGACTTTGTATTAAATTACTTTTTAAGGACAAATCTTTTGGTGGTGGTGTCTGTGTGTGTTTGCTACAATGCTTTCCAAAAGAATACTTCAACCTTTTATTGATGACACATTGAATAAGTACTACATTTGGAGGGATAAGATATCATCGTCTTCTGTACACTTGGTGGAAATATCCTCAGTAGATGTAAAACATTTTTGTATGCTAGGTTATAGACTCTCTTGGAATATATGGACGTGGCTGGGCCAATAATTGTGCAAAAGTAAACACGATTATATTTATTGAGGTTTAAATTTTCATAAAGTAGCAAAACTGTTTAATTCTGGTTCTGATTTTTAAATTATTTAGTATTTCATGTTGCTCAGCTGTATTCAGCAATGAAAACAATAAATTCAGTTTGCTTTCTGTTATCATAAGTGTTGAATATGTTTTTCTGCTTTATAACTAATACAGAGAGAACTTTAACCAAAGCTTTGTACCTTGACAGGTGACATCCAGTTACAGACCACTAAGACTGTTATTTATCTAAGAGATTGATACTAACTGATACATTCTCAGTGATGAAATATGTGGATGACATGCAAAGTAATCAAATATACAGCCTGACTTTAAAACAATAGGATGTTTTATTTGCCTGCAACCCAGACAGAACAATGTTCGTTTCCATACATTTCTTATGCAGCCAAGAACTGGGCAGTCACCATTCTACTACCATTTTGAACACACACTATACCCCATTCCACTCATGCTTCTGTCACTTATAATTTGACTGGTATTTGTTGCAGGTCACATTCTGAGCCCTTGCATACAATAAGAAGCTGCCCAGGCAAAGTCAGTGAGGCACCCAGAAACTGTGCACAAAAGGACAAGCACAGCATAGTCTGCTACTGTGTTAGAAAAAGGGCATAACACTTAATGCCAACAGGTATGGGACCATGTAGGCACCACAAGAATACAAGAATTCATCTCCATGTAAGAAAAGTGAATTCCACACTAAAGAATAGAACTTTGTCACACTAGTTTTTGGTCTAATGTTGTGATTTTCCACAGAAATGAAAATTCTTGGAAAGGCAGGCTGCAATATAGAAAAAGATGAAGTTGCTAATAAAAAGGAAAAAGCTCTTCACAACTGTGAAGAAGCTCTTCACAAAGTTCTAGAGTCACTGATAAAAGGATTAACCCCCACAGTGATCTAAAACCCCACTAAAACCTTCTGCTTCATTGGAGCCGTGTATTAGTACAGGACAGGATAAAGATTCCTCTTTTCAGTCAAAGAAAGACATGTCACAGTTTACTAGAGATGGCACACATGTCCTTATAAATCACATGATACTATTATAAATGTACTACCATTCTCTATGCTCTATTTCCTCTACAGCAGGGATTATATTGCCACAACAGAAACAAATTTCTGTCATAAAATCTAGAAATTGCTTATGGTCCTCTACAGTGTCACTACTGACACTTTCAAGATCACCATTTCACCATTTTCACCATTAGGTGAAAAAGGGATCAGAAGATGCTCATGAAAATAGCACGAAACAAGATGATAGGTGACACAACTGATTTTGGCAGAAAAGTTACTTCTTTAAGTTTCCAAAGGAACACAGAAAAGCCCTAAAGGAGGTTTATTTTTATTTATGTCATGGGAAAAACTAAAGAACTAAAAAATAATAATAAAAAAGAAAATTAGAATCATTATCTGGTCACAAACTGTTTCTAAATTTTTGGTGAGATCAGTATTTACTGTACATAATCTTTGGAGTGCAGCCAAAGAGCCAGGGAAGGACCAGAACTGAGAATGAATGTAAAGGAGGGATCTTTTCGCATCAGTGTCTTTTGTTTCCATTGGTAAGGTATCCATTGCCACAAAGTGCCCTCTGGAGTGTTATAGAAGAGTTTTGATTTTTCACTGATCAGCCTGGGCAATTGCATCTTACTACTTCCTTATTGTTAAGCTGCAGATCTGCCAGGACAGTTTCAGTACTAAGAAAATGAAGTTTCTTGCTTTATTATTATTATTAACAGAGGTATTTTGTGAAATGATAGTAAAAATCTGTGGTTACCCCTACTAAAATCACTTATGCTCGAATGTGAGTAAAATTGAAATTCATATTTCCTGGATTGAAACACAAGGGAAGAACAGAGAATGCTGCTATCCACAACAACAGCGTGAACTACTTTGCCCCTACAAAAATAATATGGATATACTAGTTGTGAAAAGCAATCTTCCAGGGATGCTCTGAAATACTGCAGAGGCATTATGTAGTGTCCTTGTGACTAAGGAGGCAAATCCCTCAGATAAATGTTTCTACTAGTTACCTCTGCAATCTTATTTCCTGTACAATAATCTGTTCAGTTACTGCAAAAACCCCAGAATGATTCCTTTTTTGACTAGGGCATTGTCTTGCAAAGGGAAAAATCTTTTGGGGAAACTGTGTTTGTCACTTAAATGACACTGCTCTGAGCCAAAGTTGAATAAATAGGGAAGCCCAGGGGGTGAGATCCATCTGTACAGGGGAGTTCCTGAGTTCAGAAATGTGTGCAACAGCCTCTGTGCCTGGGCATGACCCAGAAGCCCTTGGCAACCAATCAGGAGAGGAGAGGGTGGTGTCAGAGCAATGGATGGAGTTTTAAGTGGCTCCAGGGAGCACAAGCTACCTGGACCACAACTAACAGGAGAGGGCAAATAGGAGGATGGAATGTCAGTGAGGGCATGGCACAGCAGTTGTCACAGCAGTTTGCACAGGCAGGATGAGCAGGAAGGGCTCCTCTCTGGGTCTGGGAACACCCAATAGAGGCAGCAAACAGACTCAGTAGCTGGTAAGGAAGAGCAAAGAGCTATGTTTAAGGAACTGTGTTGCGAGGTGAAGGAACTACAGGAAGAACTGAACAGGATATATAGCGTTTTAGCAAATGAACAAGAGATAGAGTGATCATTTTTGGAGGCGCTACACTCTCAAGACTCTCGGGGGTCTCGAACTTCCATGGTAGCGGAAAAGTGATGGGTTCAGAACCCTGCAGGGTAATTAGTTAAAGGACAGTTGGTCAAGGGTCTGTTAAGGATGAATGCTGGAATCAGATCACTGCATGTACAAGGAGGAAGGTTCCTTCTCTTTCTCAGAATTTGGCAGTTAGGGCTGGTACCTTCTACAGAAGGTATGAGGCTCTGGAACCAGAAGGCCAGACAACTGATGGGGTGAGTGAAGGTCCTTCTGGCATAGTGGGACTCCTAAAACATCACCGTCTGTACCCCACATTAAGACGTTTTCTGCTACCAGGAAAAGAAAGGGAGTAGTAGGAGTCTCCCTTCTAAGGGGAATGGAGGGCCTGATATGCAGACTGGACTCAACTCACAGAGAAGTCTGTTGTCTCCCCACGGCTCAGGTAAGGGATATTACCAGAAAACTCCAGTTTAGTAAGGCCCCTTGATTACTATCTGTTATTGGTTGTTCAAACTGGCAGCGATGAAATAACAAAGAGAAGTCTGAAGGCAATCAGAAAAGACTTCAGGGCACTGGGACAACTGGTAGAGGGATCAGGAGCACAGATAGTGATTCCTTTGATTCTTCTAGGAATCACAAGGAATAATATTGACAGGAATGGGCAGATCCATCAGGTCTGACAGTTTCTGAAGTTGGTGGAAGCAGAAAAATGTTGGGTTTGTTGACCATGGGATGATCTTCTCAACACCTGAGAGGATGCACCTATTTCAGAGGGGGAAAAGCACAGGAGCTAGTAGGGCTCATTGATAGAGCTTTAAATTACCTTGGAGGGGAGAAAAGGACAAAACCACGCTCATCAATGATGACCGATGGAATGGAATGCCAAAACTTGAGGAAATGAGCACTAACGGGACACCTCAAGCTGCCTCATGCAGTGTTGGCTACAATGTACCACACCTGAAATGTTTCTACACTAGTGTATGCAGCACCAGGAACAAACAATGA
>JAWWMA010000100.1:3865149-3901140 GCA_035041425.1 Mionectes olivaceus | reverse complement strand
CCCTCCCCTCCCCTCGCCACCACAGAGTCATGCTCTGTGCTCTACGTGTTGCAGAGAATATAAGACTTGTATTTTCCCTAAGCTGATTAATCATAACTATTTCTCCAATACTTTCCTAGTTAAATCAAAATAAAATCTATATTCGCTTGTTTAAATAGAGTTGACTAGGTCATATGTTAGCTGTAACTTGATACTCCCTACTGCATGATGCTGTTCAAAAAGGTAACCCAGCTTTTCTGTGTGAAATCTGGAACTTGCTTACAGTTGTTTTATAATAACCTAATTTTATTACATTCTTTGAAGTCACTGAACTTTTACTAAAAATGCTGAAAGCAAACTGAGCACTGAATTTAAATTAACTTATCTAGAGTCCCTTTTCACAAGGAGACACATGAAAAAGATGAGAGGTAATGGATACAAATTACTCCTGGCAGAATTTTGATTGGACACAAAAGGAAAATTTTCCACAATCAGAGCAATCAGCGATTTTGAATGATCTCCCCAGGGAAGCGGTGGATTCCCCAGCACTGGGCACTTTTTTCCAGCAATCAGATTCCAGACATTACCTTGAATCCCTCTTTTAGAAAGCGTATAACTGTTCAGGGCAATTAAAGGTAACAAAGTTTAGTTAACAACATCCATATATGCAATTTATTTGATTTCACTTGAATTAAGAATAGGAATCACACATTTCTGTGTGATATGATATGAATGAGTGAAGGATGGAGCAAATGACTGAAATATTGGTCAGCTTCTCTCTTCTCAGTGACGTAACTTTTGGATGTTACAAACTCTTAAAGGTACTGTACAGTGTCACGATGACATCTGAAGTACTGTTCCGTATTAGAAGTATAAACAAAAGGTGCTGCTTCCTCCCTCTCTTCTCAATTTATCAAAAAGCTTCGTCAATTTAAAAAGCAAATAAAGAATTTAAGAAGTCAGTGTGAAAATGAAAAAGGATTTGCATCCAAGAGAAAGCACATCCAGAGTTGAGCTGACAGCAGCTGTGAAATTTTGATCCTATTACCATGCACTGTTCCAGTATGTATTTCAAGTTATACTCTAGATTGAATAGTTTCCCATTGGTGGTGGGGCCAAAACTCTGGAACAACTCTCTCTTGCCAGATGCTGGTACCCCATTTGAAAGTAGTCCAGGCAAAAAAGTTGCAATAATCAAGTCAGAAGGTCACAAAAATGTACAATACTATGGGCAGGCAGTATTAACGAGGCTAACATTATGTCTTTTGACATATATCTTCTGTATAATTTTAGCCAAAAAGTTTGAGATTAAGGAGTGGGAGATTTCTTTCAAAAGCGTTGGTGTTTTCTTGTTAACATTTTCAAAATGAAATGTTTTGTCTTTCTATTTTAAAATGGATTTTTGTTTTACCTAATTTTAAAAAAAGCAAACAACTAAACAAAACAAACAGGAAAAACATTTACATGCTTAGAAAAGAACCCAAAAAACAAATGAAACAACCTGGAGCCAAAAATGAACCAATGTTCAATCACTAGTAACTGTGACTTCGATAGGTACAGAAAACTGGGTGAATTGTTGGTACTATATTTCTCTAGTAGAGCAAAAACTACAGACCTAGCAACTGATAGCTACTGAAAAGATTTGATGACATCTAATAGAAATTCTTATTTAAGTAATTAGAATAAATGAAAATTACTAATATCACATTTTTCAAATAGTTCATACATGATAGACCAATAGGCAATTGGCAGACATATGAAGCTTATATTTTTTAAGAATAAGACTTGATCTTATGCTTAGTATGATATTTTATTCCTATACAAAGTGAGTACTCAGACATCGAGGCTAAGCTTTTAGTGACTCAAGTTCAAGTAAGGTAAGTCTGAACACTTTTACCCTGTCATGAACCTGAGTGTTTCATATTTTAATTGACAAAATTCACATTGTTGAGCTTTTCGTTTAGACTTTGATAAAATCTGCTCAGAATGGCAGATGGCAGGCTGTTATTTTTAATTCACAAGCAATGTTAAATATATGCCATATGTTATAGAAGTTTTCAGGCACAGCCTTTTGAATGCTATCACAATAAACTTACAAAATTACATAAAAGGGAAATCTGATAGAGAACAGCACCATTGCTAGTTACATTTTTGAAAAAGGAATTAAAAATGACCATACTTTCTTCTTGCTAAAATATAATTATTCAAATCACTGAACTATCATTGAAACATATGAACTGGTGTAGAATGGAAATATTTGTGGAATTCTGTTATCTGCTGTTCTGCATTTAGAAAAGAGTCTCTGCATGCACTACATGTTTCCTTGTGGAGAAAAACTTGTGATGTTTAACATTACTGTATGTAGCAATGTGTAGATTAGAAATAGTAATGAAACTAATGGGCTGAAGTAAAAATCTTTTTTAGTGAACTTTAAGATTACAGCTGTTGTCCAAAGAGACATTCAAGTTATGGCTTCCTTGAATAGGACTTGTGATAGCTGTAGCAGGACCTGTAAAGCAACTCAGAAATATTATTTTACTTTCCAGGAAGATATAGCTAATAATTGTATGGAAGCCCACAGTATACTATACCGAAGAAGAGCATACTGGGTTTTTAGTAATGAATGGGAGACTCATCTTTGAAAAGACTGCATACAGCATGTTCCTGAATTGCAGGTGGGGTTCTGATCTGTGAGTTTTCAGGAGCAGCTCAAAGAAACAGACAAGGCGGGATGTATAACAAGGGCCTTTTGAATTCGTTGTGACACAGACAGTGAGCTGTCTCCCAGGGAGGGAAATAACAACCCTGCAGGACAAAGTTGGGGGGAATAGTATCTTAGAAATGTTTCTGCATGTGAACAGGGGATACCATTTCACAAATATAGTGACTACTTGTACCTGAAGCCCTTCCTGAAGACTCCAACAACAAGCAGTGAAAAGGGAGCACATTCAACAGTTTTTTGTGCACCCATGATCGACTGTCCTAGTATGGTGAATGTGTCAATTGGACTGTCACCAGCAAGCATTATTTGTTAGGTCTTCTGGTTTGCATGGGCAGGTTGCTGGCATCCTGGTTTCATTCAGCTGCTGAACACTGCCTGGAGCCACTGTAAATGAAGCTTTAAAGTAATGGTATAAATGTATGTGCAGAATACCAAGAACATTTCTATATAGTGTAGAGATGGATGAATTATTCATAATGAATTATTCATAACACAAATTTTGACATTTTTCCTGAATACATTTCCATTTTTTTTTAATTATTCACAATATGATCAAACAATTGCTAAACTTTTTATTACCAATCATCAGAACACTTCCATAGGTTGTTGGTTTCTTTTTTCATTATTCGTCTTTTTGTATTCAGTGACATCTGATTAATCCAGTCACTTTTGGAATTTTTAAATATCTTAGGCTGCTGAAAACAGTAAACTAATGAGATCCTGCACTCTCACAAAGGCTGTTGAGAAAGTGGATAACACTTCTTTTTAAAAAAATTTCTGTTTTGAAAACAATGTTGTACAAAACTAAATAGATTCACAAAGGCAAATTTGGTTATAGTGGATAGGTTTCTAGAACTTGCAGTAATATTACATTTGGGCAGTTTCAGTGTTGTCATTGAGATGACTACCAATACTATGTTATAATGGTTTCCAAAGTACTCGCTGGCATTCGTGTTTGTTAAATGGAATTGATCTGAATCAAATTTTCAGGTAAATCTGGGAGTAGTTAATTTGTTTCAGTGAAGACGTGTGTCTGCATAAACTGAATAAGAAAAAAATTAATTCAGAATCAAGACCTGTGTCTTCAGCGATTTTCAGCTATTAACTGCAGGGAACAAGGACAGATGCAGAGTTATACAGTGGTTAGAGTCTAGAAATAGGGTATAGAGCTCTACAGAAGAAATCTACATCTTTCTATAAGCTTTTTGCTAAGTATGCAACTTAGAAGCAACACTGCTACTGAAACACCAAAGCTTTTGAGACTTACCAGTAAACAAAACCAAAAAGAATAAAAATGTCACAACAGGGAATTCCAGTCAATGAACTTGAGATCTTGTGGCAGTTCTGCTCCATCTGCTGAAAGCATCAGTCACATGTGAACTCCCTTGGATGCTCTGGGCTAATTCCCATCCTTGCAAGTTAGGTGGTCGGGTAAATAAAAATTAGAATTTAAAAAAAAAAAGAAAAATAAAAACCCCCCAACCTTTACTTGCCCAGTTTCCATGGAAATGAAAGTGGAAAGACTGCTGGCAGTCAGTAGCTGAGTGTGAGAACTCTCGCTTGCAGATGTCAGTTCCTGACTGTTCACTAAAAACTGCAAGTGTTAGTTTAAAAAATCAGCTGCAGAAATGTCTTCAAAATTCTGTGGATCTTGGAAAAAAAAAAAAGTCGCTAAACTAGTTTTAAAATGGGAGAGTTTAAAATGTAAAAGTCTTTACATTTCCATCCACCTGGCTGCTGAGACACATTCCTTTTATAAGCAACAGAAATGGTGACTACATTTTCAATTGCTATCTTCTGGATTTCTTCTGGATATTCCTCTGGATTTCCCTCTGGTTCCACAGTTTAAGTACTTTGCAGAGTATGCTGAAAGGCTTACCGATTTAGGGAGGACACATGATTGCTTATTTATTTGGTAAACTATTCATGGATTCTGTTTAGATCTGGACTGCTAAAATTTACATTAATTTAAACAAAACAGGGAAAATCAATGGATCAAATTTTAAGTCAAGAAGTGATTGCATATAATATGTTTCAAATAAAGATTACTAACACTTGAAATAAAGATTGAGAAACTTTCTCAATGTCTTGCTAGAGTCACACAGTTTGGATACAAGTTTACAGTTTACATATAAAAAGATTTTTCCTTCATATTAAAAGCAAAATATACTGGAATTATATGTCAATTATAACGAATCTATACAATCTATAAAACTCTCCTGAATGCTTTTATTCCACTGTGTATCTTAATACGCAATTTACAGTTTTTAAATACTACACAGAGGAAAACTGAATGTGAAGCTTTTTCGCTAAGATCACAGTCTTAATGACAGGCAGGATTTTTTTTAATGGTATACAGTGATTATCATAGTAATGCATAATTTTCTCAGCATTGACTGTCTGCTAGTGGTCTAATTGAGGAAGCAGTTAACTCATTCACAAACAGTATCATTAGGAGCTGAGGAAAATAAGCAACTGATCTTGATTGTTCAGTAGAAGTCTTGAGACTCCTTTTTCCTTTTTTCCTTACTTATTAATTCAGCTTTCATGGGTGCTGGAGTAGGTGGAGTATTTTATCTTCTCATTCATTAACCACTTGTGGGTTTTTAGGATTGAGGAAATTCTATTAATGCCTGGTCAGTGATAGAAACAGTGTAATCCATAGCAGCTAGCAATAGTACAGCAAGCTGCAGCACCATCAGGTTGTACTGTAAGCAAGACCTTGGAAATTTACTCCAAATACTATGAGGCATCTGTGATGCAAGCAGTATTACTTATGCAATGAACAAGATTACCACTTGAACTATGTCAACATAAGACCACATAAGACGATACTGCAGTAAAGTTTCTGGTTGAATCATAACTAGTGTTGCAGAGTTTGACACACACAGTCTTCCAGTCTCCCCTTCGCAGTCTGCCTCAGAGTAGTTAGTTTTTTAACTACCTGAACTGATGCAATATACAATTATAAAGGTTTTTTTTTTCTCATTTTGAGTTATAAAGGAGAAATAGAAAACATTTTCCTATAAACTTTTCCTTTACTCCCCTTTTTAGCTATATTGGCTTCAAGCAACTAAGATTAGTCAATAATAACCCAGTAAAGCAATGCAGTGAAATAATTTTCTGTTTATTTGATTGTAGGTTTATGTATGCAGAAACACTAGAAATGAAAATAAAACCACTGTAGAAGAGGAGAGAAGCTTCACTAGTGGGGTTTTGCAGGGCTCCATCCTCAGCCCAGCCCTCTTCAACATCTTCATTAGAGACTGGCATGCAGGACTTGAAGGAGTACTAAGTAAGTTTGCTAAATTGGGATAAGCTGTCAACTTTTTTGAGGGCAGAAAGGCCCTGTAGAGAAACCTGGACAAATTAGAGAAGTGGCCAATCACTGGCCATATGAATTTTATCAAGGATCGGCCTAATTCTGCACCTGGGACAGGGCAACCCTAGTTGTGTGTATAGCCCAGGAAATGAGAGGCTGGAGAGCCTCCCCACAGAAAGGGACCTGGGGTTGTTGGCTAACAGAAAGTTGAATATGAGTCAGCAGTGCCCTGGCAGCCAGGGGGGCCAACTGTGTCCTGGGGAGAATCAGGTAAAGTGTGGCCAGCTGGTCAAGGGAGGGGATTGTCCCACTCTACTCTGCACTGGTGTGGCACCCCAACATAGGAAAGATATTAAGTTATTAAAGAGTGTCCAAAGGAGGAAAACAAAGATGGTCAAGGGTCTGGAGGGGAAGCCTTATGAGGAGCAGCAGAGGTCACTTGATTTTTTCAGCCTGGAGAAAAGGAGACCAAGAGGAGACCTCCTTGTAATCTGCAACATCCTCTCAAGGGGAAGCAGAGGGGCAGGTACTGATCTCTTCAGTTTTGTGAAAAGTGACAGGAAACAGCAGGAAACTGAGCTGGGGAAGGTTTAGGTTGGATATCAGGAAAAAGTTTTTCACCCAGAGGGTAATAGGCCACTGGAACAGGCTCCCCAGGGAAGTGGTCACAGGACGAAGCCTGACACAGTTTCAGAAGCATTTGTGCAATGCTCTCAGATACCTGGTGGAATTCTTGGGGTGCCCTGTGCAGGGCCAAGAGTTAGACTCAATGATCCTAGTGGATCATTCTGTGATTCTATGATTTTCTGTCACAATCTGCCTAGACAAAGAATACTTTGAGGGCACGCAGGACAGCACATTATTTCTGGTGGCTTTTTTTACAAAACAGCAGTACAGCATGCATTTAGATGTATTTTGCCATGTATGAGCCTCCAGTGAGAAAGATGAAACTGCTAACTAACCAGTCAGGAGTGATAGTTTTACCCAGTGCACAGACTGTAGTCAAGAAACAGGTTTCAAGAATGAGCCAGAGATCTCCTTCTTCTTTTGTTCACCATACTTGTATACATACCTCACGGTTACCAGAGCTCCCTACCCACCTCTTGCTATAGAGATATGCCTGTTCTCATTCTTCTCACATGTTAGGGCTTCTAGAACGGTCTTATCAGTGATGTGTATGTTGAGATGGGTTAAAAAACCCGTTCCTGCTGGAGTTCATGAAGATGGTGACAATTAGCACTAGTGGGCTACATTGATTTTCTGAACTGTATTGTCTTACAGCAGACAAAGATAAAGTTCACCTTTACCGGGAAGGTGAGATATGTCTTTGTTCACAGTAAGACGAGTCACTGTAAGTGATTCAGTCCTTTCTTTGTTTTTTTCTTTCCTGAGGCCCATTAAACCTGTTTTTACTCTTGAAGGGCAGTGCTTCCAATTAAAATTCCTTTTTTGATGTCTTTTCAGAGTGTCTTCCAAGGCATTTGTATTTCTTCCTCATTGTCTTCTCTCCACTAGACCATTTGCATTCCTTGTTTCCTTTTTTTTTTTTTTTTTTTGAGCAGGAATCTTCCATAAATTAAACCTTATTTTGAAATACCCATCTCTCAGGTGGTTTTTAGGAAACCTTTTCAGAACCTGAATGCAACATTCAGGAAACAAAGAAAATAATGTTCTCAGGTATGAAATGATTGTTTGCTAGTGGTAGGGAATAGCTCCAGAGCCCTAACATCCACTGTAGAATATTTCTTATTTAACTAAACACAGCTTTTGAGTGAGGCTGCAGCTGGAGACTATACAGGTGGAGGTGACATACCTAATCCACAATTATTTGGCTTTGGCTTTGGTGTGACCAGGGATTTGATGCAGCATAGTTACCTGTAATAGGAATGTCACAGCTCCTAGAGCTTTTAGTTTCTTTTTTATGGCTTTCCAATTTGCCTGGCTGTCCTATTTCCTTCAGTATAATCAGCTGTTTGCAGAGGTGATATTGGCAGCTGATGATACTGATGCTTGGCTGAGGCAAATTAATTTACAACAGTGCAGAATCTGACTCTCCGTACTCTGTTGCCCTCAAAGCATTAATATTTTAACAGAAAGATCCCAAAATGAACTGAAACTCAATTCAACAAAGGAGTAACCCAGTTTTTGCACCTCCTAAGAACATGATTTGCTTCTCTGTACATAAATCGCAGTTCACTTTGGCCATGACCTATATCTAATTTAAGAGTCTGTAAAAACTAAGTATATATGTGCAAACTACATTTTTAAGGTACTTATGTGACACATTTGACAATTTAAGCTTTCCGTTAACTCCTTGCTGTTTCTATAAGCACAACGCCAGCATGACAGAAACTCCTAAAAATGTGGTGATGGGTGACGAAGAATTTATACTCACCTAACATCTGAGATTAGGAAACATCACACCCCCAAAGCTATGTATAAGAAATTGTAAAGCAGCATCACATTGCTGACAGATGACATCTTCCAGCTTAAGTGGAAAGGGACAGCCATTAATGCTTCTATGCCCTCCCTTACTCACACCTTTTAATTTGTATCAAATATTTCATTCATCCGTAAGGTACTGGGCTCTTACTGGTTGCCTAGATGCTGGTATGTAGGAGAATAAATGGAATCAAGCAATTGCTTGATAGTATCAATATGCAAGTGACAAATACTGGGCAGTTGTTTTACATATTCACAATATGATTGTTCTTATTTTCATCCAGTAACCTATATAGTCCCTTGTCATTTTTGCTGACCTGAAAACCTTCCCCATTCTTCTGCTTCTCCTTCAACATTCTTAAGTACTAAACCCGACACAACACTGAGATTAAAGAAAGATTAACATTGATTTCAATGGTCTTGGAATCGAACTAAAAGAAAAAAAATTGTAACAACTATGTAATAAAACAGTATGCATTTATATTTTTAATAGAAATGGAAAGAAATATTGCTCTTGTTTGTGTTTAAAATCCCCTATAACCATGAGATAATCTGAAGTACTTTTTGTGCTCCTTTTTTTTATATGGAATGTGGTGGAAAAAGAAGAAACAGAAAGGTGCTTTTGAAATGCACATCTAAAATCTTGGAGTCCATTATGAGATCATGAGACAACACAGACTTCTATGATGAAATTTTGCTTAAAAATTGTTATTCTGAACTTGGGATCTATTTGACTCACAGCAGCAACCACTCCCAGTTTGAATTGATTGGTGGGTCACTTACTTAATTGTATTACTTTTCCAGTTCTCTTCAAACTATTTCTGCCTAATTCTTCAGGTTATCTTATCTAAGTTTTGGGAGAAACTTAACTGCACTTTTTAAAGAGAGTGCCCAAAGCACTTAAAGAGTACTTTGAGCGACTACCCATGTCATCCATCTGCAAGACTTCTTCAGTCAAATGCTCCATTACAAGCCTGCCACTGTAGCTCATGACGGTGATCAAATGTCCCATTAGAAACTTCTTTAGACAGGCAGGATCAAAACTACATCTACTGAGCCAATGCACCCAACTAGATTTTGTATTGACCTTCCCCCAGGAAATGAAGAACTTTTCTTGTAATTTGCATACAGCTGCTAAGTGTTACACAGTGCAGTCAGTCTTGAAATTTCCTCCACCAGCCCCTTGCAACATTTTAATCAATAATTTCTAATGGCAAATGACAACAGCAAGAAAGGCCACCCTGCTAACTGTAGAAATATCATAAAAATTGAGAAATAAACAAGAAATGTGACAAGCTTTCCAGTGAATAGTCCATGACATACTGTTTGTGGTGAACCGCTAATCACTCTTGATTCTAGGATAAATTTGAATACTAATCCCTTCTGAATAGGGATTAAGCTTCAGACTGTAGAGGAGGGATTCATTAGAATTCATCTCATCAAGATACAGCCTGAACAAAGTTGCACAGAGCTCTGCACCACAGACCTTTCAGCGCTGACAAGCAATTGCAAAACTATCAGAATTACTACTGAGTGGCCAAAATCAACAAACAGTAATCTATGAATTTTTCCTCAGTCAGAAACTGATGATCTGTTGTGTTATAGTCTGGAGAGGACTATTTTTAACAAAACACTTTTTGCTTAGTTACAATAGATAAAACATCACACAGCCCTGAAAGTAATGACAATAAGTGAGGGAAATTCAGCGGAGATCATGTTGAGAAAGTAAGAGCATGACTGTTGTGAGGCCCCATCTGTTGATTTATGTATCATTCGCCCACTAATTTCACTATTGTGCAGGCTCACAATAGTGAAATTACTTCATTGATTCAGGACGATTCAGACTATGTATTAATGTATTGCTGGGATGCCCTTTCTCAGGAAACATACATGCTCTGGAATAGCTTTGACCTTCTCCAAATGGTATTCATGCAAAGGCAATGCTGCCTAATGCAAGATGTGCTTAATAGCAGTTTCTTTACCTACTGTGTAGAATCAATGAGTGTTTTGATCATCAAATTATTAAGGCAAATCCTCCAAACGTTTAGGACTCCTTTCTCAGTGTCAACTAAATTGGCATAGCTTTGATGAACAAATGCAGTTTTACTGATCACATAAGCTGAAGACTTGAAATAGCCCAGGATACATCCTACTGTTGTAGGGAGAAGTGTACCCAGGCACTCTGAACTAAAATGCTTTATTAACATCAAATTGTGCATAGCATTGCAGCAATTACAGCTCTGAATGCTCTACAAGTCCAGTACAGCCATACTCATGGAGAACAATCTCTCACAAATAACTTTCTCTGTGTGTCTGACAGTACCCCAGCAAAACAGTAGATAAAGAACCATTGGCAGAACAAAAGGAACCTTCAAAGTTTAAACAAAAAAAACCCCCAAACCCATGTGCAAAATGTATGTGGAAACCCGGATGAGTCATATCCTGAGATTTGTGGAATTCTGAGCATAGGTATAGGTTCTAGGCTTTGAGTGTCCTAGCCAGAATGCCTGTTTCACCCAAAGCATGCCTACCTCAGGATGCTGCATACAATTTTTAAAGAACTTAGTCAAATGTTATGTTGTAATTTCTGCTTCAGTGTCTTGAAGACTTTTCCTCACAACCTATTAAATATAAAACCTAAAAACTGTCTACCTTGAGAAAACATCATATAAAGCAACTTATTATTGAATAAAATGTTGATTTAACTTGAAAAGTCTCAGAAAAGTTGCAGAATTTTGCTTATTGCACTGGAGTTACCTTTCAGATTGCTAAAGCTAATTCCGCATTTCACAGAAAAAGCTGCTACCAAACTGCAGGGGCCTTTAAATATTACTGCTTCTGGACTATGTATTCTGTGCCCTACAGATGCAGTGACAATTAGTGCCTGCCTGAGGGCATGAAGAAGAAAGTCTGGGAAAGATGTGTGAGTTGACAAAGAGTTTGCTCTCTTAGCAGGGAGGTCTGACTGTGATTGACTTGTCAAATATTGTTACAAGTCATCTCTGAGTTTGGACCCTGTGGTAAATTCAAGTTGTGGTTAAGCCACAAGAGACAAGTACGGTAATTTCTGCTGCAGTAAAGTCAAGTTTTCTCTTGCTATCAGAGATTAAATTTGCAAAATTTTTCTGTTTGTTGTATTATCTTTCTATCTTTTCTGTTGTCATCATATTATGTCTTTCAGAAAGAACACATATGAAGTCTTGTATGATGTGTAAATTTTACTTCACACTTGAAAGAGGTATTTGGTTAGACTACATCAAACACAGACTTTGTTACAACACGAGAAAATATGTGTAGTACATAGCAGGGTGAAATTTAATGTACAAGAAGAGAATGAATTTTAAACAGAGAATTTTTTGTCAAGAGATTGGTTCAAAAGAAGAGTTACATAGACATTGTTTCCTAATGAAATGTGCTTCAAGATATATCTGATGTAATGAAAAAAATAATCCTATGTTATCCTACATTAGCGTACTGAAGAAAGCTCTGTAAGATTATCCAGCCTTTCTCTGTGTTAATACAAGATGACAGTATTCTTGAGAACCTTGCCAGCTAAATATTAAATGATTTATATGTTGAAACCTCTCCCGTTATCTCTAGGAGACTTGCAACCCACCTGATGTCCCTTCCAGAGCAGGCTTCCTGATCCTGATCTTTTTCTAAGCTTTATTCTACTATCCCTAAATTAGGTGTTCACCTGTGGATAACAACTTCAGCCCTGTGACAGTTGTTACAATATCAAGTGGTCATATTTTTTTATTTTTCCTGTTTGGCACTTGTTCAGTCAAACTATACAACCAGCTTGTCCAGTTTTACAGGTAATTCTTCTCTTTTCATCCTACTGATCTTCAAGCTTCTCCTCTCAAAATTCCCTTCATATAGCAAGTAAGTTTCCCAAAGTGCCTGTAACTAGAGAGCTATAGCCACTGTAGGGTATTTAGAATAATATTTTATGTGATTATTCCTGTATATGTAGGCTGAAATAGATCAGATTTAGGGTGTGGTTTTTTTTCCCAGACTAAAGCATGACCAAGTGTCTAATCTATTTTGGAATGGTCAAGGTGTTCTGCACCACCACTAAATTATCTGAGAAATAAAATGCATAAAACTGGTTAGAAGCACTCAGAAAAGTAGCAGGCCGCTCAGGTGGTTGTACTCTTTCTTCAGACCCTTTGTTTTCTGTCTGATGGTAGGAATCTGAAAGGAAACTCTGGACCATTCTAGATTTTTCGGTCCACACGTGAATATTACTTGTCTTGCTTTTATTTCCTTTCACAGTTCCTGCTGGGGCTGTACCCTGCTGACCATTTCCCTGAAGCAGGAGTTTATTAAGCCTGTCTTCACTACTAGCAGCATAACAGCTCTCCTGGTTCACATCAACACTCCATATAGACCAGCACCACGGTTATTATGTAAAAGGGGCTAAGACACAGGTTGTCTACTATCTACTTAATAAATATCTCAAGCATATTCAGAATTATTCCTGTGATACTCCATTTTAATATGGGGTTCTTTCTCATTCATACTACTCTTTGGTCAGTACCAAGACATGGTACAACATCTACGGATCTGCAGTCAGATTACCTACCTAGACTTGGTCAGCAATAAGCATGCAGTATTACAAGCAAAAATACCACACTTCAGAAGATTAATAAGACAGTGAAATTATCACAACATTTATATAGTTTCTGTGCTAACTCACTTTCTTTCCTCAGGAAGAGAGAGTGTTTCTCACCACAGGGTGAAGCAGCATGATTTTGGAGAAGTAGTACTGTCCACTAGTAAAGATAAAACACATAACTGACAACATTTATTCCAACTATAGTATAGTAGTCTCATAATTATTATAAGCATCAATTGAAAAATATTGAAAAAATTTGCATGTAGACAGAATCTTGGAAAATTTATAAAGGAGAAAATGTGTAGCAAACAGTGGGCAGTTTAAGAGATTTTTTCCCAGTACAACACAGAAGCTGATTTCGAGTGAGACGAGAGTTTGATTTGCTTTCAGAGTGATACACTACCAAGAAATTTGATAAAATAGTTTTTTGGGTTTGTTTTGTTGTTTCTTTTTTTTTTTAATCATCTCAACTTTATTGTTAGGGATACAATATTGAAATTGTGGCACTCACAAAAGCTCTGACACTCAACTCTTAAGGTACTGTTTAAGATTTAAATCTAGTTAGTACTAGATATTTTTTCATCTCATCTTCTTGATCTTTAGCTATGCTTTGCCAAATACATGCTTAATATAACTCTAGTAGAGTGATAGTCAGTGATGAAATTAGCTCTGTTTTTGTGCTACTTGGTCATTTTTGTGTATTCTCTCTCATATTACCGATGTTTTTGTCTTCTCAAACCACTTAGAAGTGCTCCTTAAAGAAAAGCTAATGAAAAGATATAATAAATTGAGTTGAAATGACCATTGGCATAGAAGAATGAAACTCCGAGATCTGAACGTCTAAATATCAGACTTTAATATGTAAGTGTGTATGTGTGTACAGTTTGGAGAGGGAAAAATGTGCTTTCTCCTTTCTTCCTTACCTCAGTGTTTTTATTTGTAGTATTCTTAGTCAGCCTGAAATAACTGAAAGAGTTAGTCTGTCTCTTTCTTTCCTTAACACCATACAATAAGGCAGCCAGAAGTTGGCTGGTGTGTACAATGGATGACTAAGATTTTTCTAGGTAAAAACTACCCAAGGAACACCCTAAGTCCTTGAAAATGCTTTGTGTGGAATTCCTTTTTCTTGATGGGAAGAAAGGCATTGGTATCATGTCTCTCACAGCTTAAACAAATACATTGACTTCACTAGTTAATATTTTCTACTTGACAAACTCTTCAAACTGGAAAAGCCAGAAACCTGCTTTAGCAGGATGGAGCCCAATTGTATCCCTTATATTTGGAAATCATTGTCACTATTAGCAAACATGGAATTTCAAGTGTTAGAGAAGAACTAATGGAAAATTATTTTAAGTGAATTAATTACTTAACCTAAAATGGAGTAGGAAATTTCTGTAAGAAGATTAATACTTTCCTCATTAATATTCTGGTTTTGATTTCAAAGGTCATGAGCTCTGCCTCTTTCAGGATGCAAACAGCCAACTTTAAGAGAAATGTCTCTGTATCCTTTGTGCAACCTTTTAAATTCCCTAAGTAACATATACTTGTTACAAGACTTAGACTGAACTCACATGGGACAATCAATTTCATGTAATGCTGTTCAGGTTTTAATAAGGACTTCTATAAAAAGTAGACTCTCCCTCACTGCCTTTACTCAAACCAACACATGGAATGCATGGGGTTAATAAAATCTATTATGATCTTTTGGACTAGCTTTGGATGGGAGAATAATGTGAAATTCATAATAGATTAATTCTGTAGTACAGATAGCCAGTTCCTAATTTAACATCCCAATTAAGTTGCACTGTGTGTGGTTGAAGCTTGTGATACAGATGATGAGAGCTGATTAACTTCAACCTAGCTGCAGTACAGCATTCTGTTAGATATGAGATCCAAACCAAAAACTCCTAGAACTCATGGTTTTATTTTCAGAGTATGTTCTCTCTTTGTCCTCGATTTTTGATTCCTAATGTTGTCACAGTTTGGCAACTTCTAATGAAACATCCATGTGACTAGAAGGCAAGTTATTATAATAAGTGTTGACATTAAAACCAGAAGTATTTATTCAAAATTCACTTAGATATAAGCCCTTTCAGAAAACGGAGTTGTCCACAGAAGTGTTTGCCATTATTTTACTGGGTGTACTCATGTACTGTATGACAACCAGTGCCTTAGAGACGTGACATATTATTAATTTTATTATCATGTGTCTAGCAAGGTTTAGTAGTTGTAAGTTGATGATGGAATCAAGGAGGCACTCTGCTAAAAATTACTTATTTGTTGAGCTGGTTGAATACCCTGAAATGCCTGGTCTGATACAGGTAAGTTAGCAATAATTCTTATGCTCCTCTTTTCAAAGAACATTTTAAGTGAGAATACTCTGTAGAATTATATAACCAATGAAAAGGACAGAAAACCAAAAAACTGCAGAAAACTTTTATGGAAGGAGTATGGAATAAAGACAAGATGAGAAAGAAGTGTTAGATGGGTATTTAATGCTAGGTATATGCACGAGGTATATGTAATCTTCCGGCCTTTTATGAACTCTGACGATCATTGAGTTCAATTTATTTACCATAACAGTCATTGAGCATCAAACATTGAGCACCAAACTTCTTGCTCTCTAAAATTTTTCCATTCCCTAAGTTTTGATGAAAACAGTCTGTTGTAAATACCTACACTACTATATCCCAGAAAAAAATATCTTCACTTATATTAATAAGTATTCAAGGACAGGTTTACTTGGCTGCAGGTTCACCATTGCCGCTTCATTTCCTTTTTATTTGAGTCGCCTTAGAGCTTACTTCAGCTTGTAGTCTTTGTGGGAACACTGGCATGTGAAGAGAGCTGGGAGTGATGGTGTGTTACTACATTCAAATGATATGCCCTATAGGAAAGACAGTGGATATAGTGAGGGGCTGCTAATCCCCATTTTAGAGATGAAAAATAGGTACAGAGGAAGACTAAGGCCATTTCTCAAGTATGATCACATACTGCAGTTGAATTCAGTGTAAGGCTTTTGTGTGAATAGAAAGCTGTAGCACATGGATAAGTTATTTGGCCAAAGTGATACCGAAAATCTGTGTCAGGGCTCGGTTTCTCCCCAGCCCATGAATTTAAATTTTCAGAACACTGGGTCGTGCATTCTACATGTTATCCTAGTTTTCAAAATCAAAATGGATAACTCTAAAAGTGATTAACGTGAAATGTATGGAGCTCCACAATCAAGAAGTTGCACAGGAACTGCAGGATTTCCCAAAGTCCCCTCCTTTCTTTCTTTTTCTTCTTTACTTATGAAGCAGTGGACTATTGAAACTGCTGTATCTGAACTCCATTATATTACTATTACCAGCAAAATCTGGGTGGTATCTTAAGAGAATGAAAGAAATGATAAAACCAAAAACATACAAAGGAATTATATATTGGACTTGTTGATCTTGGAGATGTTTTCCAACTTTAATGATTCCATGATTCTACGAATATTTTTGTTAGATTAATTTGAAGAGCAAATAATAAAGCAGCATAATAATAATAATAATAAATAATAAAGCATCAAGTTCACCTTTGTATCTGTGGTGCAAACGTTTCTAAAACCAGAGGTGTAAAATATTTTGGGTGACATTTGCACTGATATCATACAGAGAATATTTGCAGGGATTAATGGAGACTATTTTAAATGGGAAATAACAGCAACAGTCTGGTCCTACTAAAAACATTGGGTGATTTACCCTGAAACTGAGTAATCTGAATAAAGGACCCATGATTTCCAGAGTGAAGGCATGCCACTGAAATGGGATAGAGGACACTGACTGTCACAGAAGGCAGCTGTGATGAAAATAGGCTTTATGTCTGTCCAGATAAAGCTGATATTCATTTCCAGGCCATGCATGTGCTGGTATCCATTATATAAATAATGAGAGAGAAAGCAAGTGGTCCATGTAGGTCACATGGCCTTATGGTAAAAATATTGGCACTCATTAACAATTTGTATATATTTGCTCATCCCATGCAAAGAGAGACAAAAGACACCAGATTTTTATACACCCTATTAATTTTGTTGGGGAAGTAGAACATCTTGTCACATTCATATTGACATTTACATCTTCCACTCCACCTGGAAGCAAGGAGATAATTTTAGATTTTGTCTGGTCCCTTTCTGAGTTAGAGTACTTCTCTAGCACTTTCATGTAACGCCTTAATAAGTTTATATCACAGTCTTTTTCATGTAGCTGAATGCATTTGATCTCCAACACTACCTCTGATTAAAAAAGTAAAATCTGGATGCCTTAGAAGAATTATTCTACTTTGCTGGAAAGTAAATGGAATTTTTTGAAAATAAGAGCTCTAAATGTTTCTTGCTATATATGTATATATGCATGAATGTGTGTGTGTGTTCAGGGAGAAAGGAGCTTTATAATTATTACATTACACCAGGAGATTGTTGTGGTATACAAACGGTACTCCCCAGTTTAGTGTTCTCATTGATACTCTTCAAATCATGGTGCCACTCCCTCCTCTTCCCCCTCCCTCTGCAGGTGGCTGAAGAGAAGAATCGGATGCACACAGGACGAAGATCACAGGTTAAGACAAGTACAGTTTACTGGAAACAGCAGTGAGATAAGAAAACAAACAGTAACAATATTAATAATGAAAGTGTACAAAAGAGAGGCTTACCAAGCCCGACCTGACCCGAGTGCAGACATGCCACCCCACCACTCCCTCTGGCTCAGGGCCGGCGTCACTCTACCCTGACTGCTCTGTCCACCATGTCTGCTTCTACCCAAACAGAGTCCCTTCCCCCAACCCCACCAATGACATGAGGTGGTACAGAACAGCCTCCGGGTCCTGGTCATGCCTGATCCTGCTACTGCAAAAATTAACCCTGTCCTACCTTACTGTTAGGATACAAAAGATACTGTGAAAAGACCTATTGTTGAATGGGCTACACTTTGCCCATGTTGCTACCAATGTATTAAAATAGTTTTGTAGTGTAAAATGGACAAATTGTAGGTAGAAATACTCCTGATTACTTTGCAAGAAATGGTCAGAAGACTAATTAGCTCTATTAATCTCTCTAATCCAGAAGCATATGAAAGGCGAAAGAGGGTGGGTGTGTGAGGGGGGAGACCTCATATGTTTTTGTTTCCTCTCTCATTTTAATATTTTCCAATATACATATAAAAAAGATGAATATTTTTATTAAAAAAAGAGATACCTTCAAATTTAATTTCAGTGACTTTCTGTATTTTGTAAACCAATTTCTTCATAGGACCAGCCAGCTGCATTACAAAGATAGACAGATAACTGACGAAATTTTACTCTCAACCAAGCACCAGGAGCCAGATACATAATTTCTTGAAAATACTGAGTATTTTTTATATTTTTTAATGTGAAAAATATTCCTCCGCCTTCTTTTTCTGACAATTTGGAGTGGCAAGCAGGGAGATAGGAGAATTTGTTACACTTGAAATGTGTTGTTTTTCCGTAAGGCCAGTCAGGAGATGGGGAGGGTGAGTATTGACAGCAGATCAACACCTTATTTTACATTCAGTACTCAGTGTTATGGCTCGTGGTCGCTATGAGCAGTTCCGAAAATTCCCAGCTCACACTCCTTTATTTATTTGCCTTAGATTGCATCAACCTTTTGACACAGCACTGTGTAACTGTACCACATATATTCAATAGACCGACTTAGTGACAGAAGCAAACAACACAATGTATCTCTGGCCTCTGCAGCTGGAAGAAGTTATGTGTCTCAGAAGTCTAATATAGAAAAAAGACCGTGTTCCCCTAAAGTACATGGGCCCAAAGCACATAGACTGCTTTGTCATTTTCATTCTGAGTGAGTACTAGAGCTATCACCACTGTAATACTGCAAAGAAGAAAAACAGCAGGGAACAAAATTATACTGCTCTGCTGTTCTAGGTTTGACTTTCCTTTCAGGTGTCCTATTTTACAACCACACAAGTTTGAAAGAGACAACACTGACCAAAAAACCCTATATAGCACCTAGCTTTCATCTGTGGGATGCCAAGTTTATGAGAAACATGACAGAATCTTTCATGGAGGATTATTTGTCATATCCCTAGAAGCAAAACATTATTTCATCTGGTCCAGAAGGATGTGAGCAGTGGAAGAGTCTTTGTAGGAGGAGATGACTGATTTATTTGAGGTCAATCCCTGATTTTGAAACTTCTCCACTGTTTTTGACTGGAAATATGTCCACATGGTCTTATCAGACCTTTGTGCCCATTTGTGGCCGTTTTTAGGAGTTCTGGAGAACTTGATTTGCATGTGGATAAATGTCATAGCTCAGTCTAGGAACTACCAGGTTTATTAATTAATATTCTAAATGACAGCCTGGATTTTTTGGAGAAAAAAAAAACATTTGTGTTGGATACAGTTTGTTTACTTCTCTTTTTTTCTCTTTTTCTGTTTCCTAACTTTAGAGCCCTTTCTTTTGCACTATTTTGTGTGTAAGGGCTGTTAGTCTTTAGGTATATATGGTCTTCCTCAGTGCCTGCAGAAGTCAATGACAAAATTGGCTTCAGTGGGCTTGGAATAGGGTACAAAGGCATTTACTAATGAGACAATTAATTGTTCTTTTTTTACTTAATCATATACTGAAAAACTTTGGGAAAATTTCTGATTTCATTTAAATCACTGTGAAAACTCACTAGGACCAAGATTTGACTGCAAGTAAATCAGAAATGATATAAAGAAAGAACAGAGAAGAGAAAGAACAGTAACAACCATCTTTGTGTATAGCACTGGTACTGGCAACCATTTCAAAGCACTAGCCAAGCTGTTATCTCACTTCTCTACAGGAAGAAAAAAAGCACTAAGAATTTGTTTCTGTCAGTGTTTAAGAAGACTACAAACTTTGTTTCTGCCCTTGGCAGAAATAATTTGTTCTCCTAAAATTTTTGAAACTTTCCCAAGAGTTTCTTAAGGAAAAAAAATCTTGTAATGTAGTTGCTGACTCTGCCTTCTTCTTCAGTTGTACACCCTTGAGGTCTGTTAGTGAGGCTGTGAAGTTAGATATTATAGGTGTAGGGTTTATGAATATGAAAAACAGTAAATTTGCATGATTGTGTGGTACCAGCCGTTGAAATTCACTCCTGTTTGAGCAGAAAAAAATGTATCATTGCACAAATCATTTAATTAATGAACAATAAATATTTAAAATGAAAGCTGAACTTAAAAATTGAAGAAATGAGAGCAATTTAATTTCAAACATTTTTTATTTCTGAGATTTTTCAAGATTATCTCTGAAGGTCTAGTGTCAACACTGCTACAACTTCAAAACTTATTCCTTCTTCTCACGGCACTTTAAAAAATTTAGTTCTAAATTCAAAACAAGGTAATGTAACCTCCTGATTTTAACTTCTCTTTTGTAAAATAAAAGGTTAAAATGCCACAAGGGCAGCAGTTATGACATCTAAACCCATCATGACAGAGTTCTAGGGATAACAGTGAAGTGGGCTAGAAAAAGGCAAAAAATATCAGAAGTAGGTATTAATTTTATTCCCTTTATTCCTCTATTCTCTCATGGTTTCTCTGGGGATCTTGAGATTAAGAAAACTGACTTGCTATTACCTTTCCTTTGGGGAAATTTTGTTCAATTAAGGTAGGAAATGCATTTTGGTACAATAACAATACAATAATATTCAGTAATAGACAGGCTACATATTCATAGTAATGTTTTTGGTATAGCTCTTGAAATTGCTGTAGCTAGAATTTTCTTTTGAAGCTGACTGTATTAGGACTTACTTTTTCTAGGTGACCTTTTTGTTTATTCTGGACAAGTTATTCCAAATATTTTGAAACATATTGTCCATAATCAACAATATTAGCTATCATACTAATTTTAGAGGAAACGTATTTCAACACTTGTGATATGTTAAACGTGTCTTTTGAAGCAATGACATACAAATTAGCTCTCTTCAGCTGATTAATCTTGTACCTTTCCATAATCCCTGCACAAAAAATGTATGGTTTATAAAAATTGAAGCCTAAAAGCAGTCAGTGGGCCTAGGATACTGGACAGCTGTAGGGTGCAAAAAAACCTTCTCAGAATATATAATATTAGACAGCAACTTCAGCTGAAAATTCATCCTACTTCTACTCACTGTAGCAACAGAAAATACTTTTGATCATTATGAGAAAAGCCAATAGTGATTAATTAATTAATCAGATGGGGATAAGACTACATGTATGTGAATTGGCTAGAGTAAAATGAGAAGTGAGATGGAGTTGCAAGAATACTGAAATTCTCTGTGTTACTTACTCAGTGATTTCAGTATCACCAGAAGGTAATTTTATTTAAAAACTACTTGCTATATGAGATCTTTCATGATGTCAGTGGCAAAAAACCCCACCAAAGTACACTTCTTCACTTTCAACAGAGTTTCAAGGTACTGTCTGGTCTACTGCTACCCTTAAAGCCAGGCAATGTTTGAAAAGGTCTTTGCTTCATGGTAACAACACACAGTGCCACCTCAGTGATCTGTATTTTCATTGTGTTCCGGTCCTCCCAACCAACCTCAACATCTGAGTGCTGAGAGACAGAATTACAGGATCTTTGAGGTTCAAAGACATCACCTGGTCCAGCCCTCCTGCTCAAGTAGGACAAATGAGAGCTGGTTGTCCAGGGCCATGTCCAAGTGACTTCTGAATATCTCCAGGGATGGAGACTCCACAAACCCCCTGGCTCCAAATAACATTTTCTCTGCACTTTAATTCCAATTCAGATGTATCTCTGCATTTTACACATGACTTAAACCTCAAGTCAAGTTATCTGATGCACCAAATATCCAAAACAGTCCATAAATACCTATATAAACAGTATCTCGTCCTCCTCAACTGGCATCTTCCACTTAACAATGTTGTGATTTTTTAATTCAGGAATAAATCTCAGCTGAGAAAACTTTTTCATTACTGATATTTACCTTCTTTTATACTTTGAAAGCACCATCACATGTTGCAGTCCAGGACATCACTGCAGTAAAATAAAGTACCGTCATCTCTATAGTAGTTCAAAGCTTAGTGAACCGTTAGAGACAAACCAGTTCAATGAACCAGGCAGAAAACAACAAAATAAATGTTCAGTGTAAAAAACACTGAAAGCATGCCTAAGGCAACAACATTTTTTTTATTCCCATCTGTAATGTCGACTTTAACAAATACTGAAATGTTCAATAGTTTCTTTGTTGTCCTCCCTGCCTAAACTTCTAAGACTTGCAGCCAAATTTTCAGCATAACCTCTTGATTAGACAATCTCCATCATAAGTTCAGTCTCATGTAGAAGTGCCGATTGTTTTTCATTCCATTTTGCCAGACGGTATATGCAGGATGAATGTCTTCCTTTGGTAATGCTATTTCTGTGTGTGTGTGAGCATGTGTATGAGGTATTTGCCTACTCACCACAAAAAAGGGAGTTTCATTCAAGACATTATAATTGCAGCTCTACTGCACTGACCAGAGTGGAAGTTCCTTTTGGACAACTTCAGAAAGTTGCAGTTTACAGGTCACTGAGCTTGCAACCTTTAATCCTAGGGCTTCTTTAATCTGTTTAGTCCAAGTCTAGCCGACGTGCAACAGGCATGGCATATTTGTTGCTATGATGGAAGTAATTCTCTTCTTCAAACTGTTTAATAAGTGACAACAGTCATTAGGGTCATCTAGAATCCCATTACCTTGTCTGCCAACTTCATTAAGAGGGATGTACTCCGAGTTCTTTGGTTGTTTGTGTTTTACCATCCTTGAGAAAAGTGGTTTTGGATTTCACTGAAACGTACAAGAGAACTGACTAAATGGATGAAATATGGATAGGGTGTTATCAAAGACTCAAAGTAATTTTGAGGTCTGTCTCCTTCTCTCTGATACCTAGTTTGTGTTTCCTGTTAGTCATACCTATCACCTAGGCTGGTCATCAGGGAAGGTATCTGGAGGACTGATGCTGAGGTGCAAAGCAACTACACTGCGCAGAAGTCTTTGCTACTCCCTGAATTTCATTTCTCAGAGCTCTGTGGCCAAATAGGACATTAATTACACTATTTCATAATGTTACAGATGAGTTTAGGTGAAAAACCAGTTCTTCTTGTCTCCTGGGATATTTGCAAGGTGAAAACTAAACTGGTAGAGATATTTCCTCTCTCTTCTCTAATCAGGCAGTGAATACAGGAGAGTTTTATCACTTTACAAAGAAAGAAAAGATAGTTTTGACTATTCAAGTTTCAGAGTAAAGCTTGAAATTGCAGATCAGGTAAACTCCAATGGCTACAAAATCAGATGCAAATACAGTAATGCTGACTTTGCTATGATTTTAAAATCTTCTTATTTTGAGCTGATATCCAAATGTGAGAGGCAGCGTAGTATACTGCCTTTGTAGTATGCTTTCCTCTCTTGGGTTTCATAGATGATGCAATGGCATTTGATATGGAGATACATGACTTTTGGCATTATTGATCATGTCTGCACTATCAGACATGATCAATAAACTAACTGGAAAATGCCCAATCCCAGAATGCATTAGGTTTTAGCAAGCAGCTCAGTCAGAACAATTTGGGGTCACTTTTGGTTTTGGTTTGATTTGGGGGAATTACTGAGGGTTTACTGGGTTCTGCTTGTTAAACTAGTATTGTCAAAAAGCCATAAGATACAAATAAACTTCACAAACAAGTCAGAGAAGTGTCAACTCTTTGTCTCAGTGTTCCTCATATTTTAAAGAGGAAATTTTTTTTATCCATGCATCTTTTCTTGACATGTTCTCACTTGGTTTATGACTTGAAGGACATCTGAGAACAACGTGGGGGAGTAAGACAGAGGCCAGCTGCTTGTGGCAAATACCATAAAGCATCTAGAATTAGAAGAAAAAATAATGGTATGGTGTATGTACAAAAAAAAAAGCCAAATTGGACTTTCAGTGGGTTCAAAACATCCCTCAGGAAGACCAGTGTACAATTTTACCTGGTGTATATTTTTAATTATTCATAAAATTGGTATAAACACTGTCTGCCTTTTATCAGCTATGATCGCTTGCAAAAAACCTGTGTGACCTAGTACATTTCCAGAAGGTAACACAGATATTTCAAGCTGATCTTTGACAAAGAAAGTAGCATGCTTAATAATATTTTTCAGAATGTACAAAAAATGTATGTGGACATTATTCATGTATTGTTCTGCACATAGTATCTCCCAGAAAAAGCACAGGTAGCAAAACTTCATTTCCCCAAAATGCACTTCAATATATTTTAAGTATAAAAACCCTATTTTAAAATAATGTCAGCATCTTTTGCCTTTAGAATATGAGGCTCAGCATCTTTAAATTATTTAAGAGCTCCTCAGAGAATCAGTTATGCTTATAACGTCAGATTTACTGAAAGAAATGGAAAGAGCAAAGCAAAGTGTCGAATAAGGACTTCCTGTGTGATTTTAGAGTTATTTTTTACTGCCTGTAATTGAAGCAGCATTCTCACCTCACATCATTTTAGCCAAAAATATATGTTGTATAACTGCAACTTGTTTCACTTGGTTTTGTTTCCTTTTTTTTTTTTTTTTTTTTGTAGAGTAGCTCTACTGAACTGTTCTTTTCCTTGGGAGGTTTCATTCACAAATAAGTACAAACTCTATCAAGATTCAATTGAATGTACACTTTTACAGGGGCTTACAACTTCTATATATGTCTCCTTCTAAATTGAAAAGTATATAATTGTTTGAAACTAATAAGGAAAGAGTTTGTTGTTACCATTTCTGACATATTTTGTTCCCCTTATTCTGGTAGAAGAACTAGAACTGGTCCCTATAGTGCAATTTTAGCACTTTATATTAGAACAAATGATGAATGGTAGGATCTCTGCAACGTCACACCAGTGTCATAGTTTGTCATTATGAACATACTTTCAAGATACAGCCAAAAACTTTATCCTAGTATCAGTCACAATATTAGGTTAGATGAAAATAAGGAATGTTGTTAGTGTTGTCTTTCACAAATATTATCTTTTTTGCTGGGCATCTTGGAGACCACTGGATAAAATGAAGTTTGTGTAAGATGTGTTATATTTTCCCGTGCTTGAGTCACCCCAAAAATGCCCCTTTGCTGCGAAACACCAATGCTTTATTCATAGAATGGATTAAGGATGTGTGAAATCAAAAATTATAAAAATTTAAAACGTACCCTGTACATATTTTCATTCAAATGCTGTATGCACTTGCCATACTTTCTATCTTAACTTACGTATCTCTTTTTAATTTAATGAGATATCAAAATTTCTAAAATTAAGAGCTTCCTCCATGTTCCAAATATGTGTTTAAAACCATCATTCATATATTGCAATTAGATATTTGGCACCACTTAAATGCTTGAATTTACTGGGATGCATGTAGCCGTCCTGTTTTCTGCAGTAACATGCTGATCAGCCACACCTCATGCTCTCCCTGCAACTGAGATAATTCCTATGGCTCTATAATTAAAAAGAAGAAGGAACTACCAATCTCTCTTTGCTTTGACACTCAGTACTAATGAGGATATTAGAAGATACACAAAGAATATCTATCAGAGCTAGAACAAGGGGAACGGTTCAGCTCCTACTTTACCTCAAAACACCTTGTACTGGCACACCATGTACTGTCTGTGCCTGAAATACTTTGTGTTTCATCTAGAGCACAAGCTTTCTGGGGAAGCAGTGCATCATCTCATTTGATTTAGATCTGAGTGCATCCATTATTGATTGTCTGTACACAATAAAAGGAATTGTAGCATTCGTAATGTTAGTATTTTGGGAAGAATTTCTCATTAACTGTACAAATAATACTCTGTTTAAATTAAAAAAATAATGAATCACATCCTGAGCCTATTTATGCAGTTCACATGATGTCGTTTAGTGGTCTTACCCTCTAACTTGAGAAGCTTGGGATAGCAATCTTGACATCCAAGCACAGGCCTCCCTGTTTTAGCTCACATGCTGCCAGGTGATTTGCATATTGAAACTCACCCAGAGCCATACTTCATCCCTGATGCAGATAAGAGTTCCCTCCACGGTCAACGATTTTCCATCTCTTAGCACTGCTCAGAAACTTAGCTCTGGGTCTGAAGACCATTCTTTACAGATGAAGTTGTAGGCTAAATATATTTTAAATGTATCTGAAAGTTGTGAATTACACAACAGCAGCAAAAAAAATCTCCTTTCAAGAGTTGTCTTCACCATAGACAGATTTTTCTACTATCTCTTTTCTTAACTTTGACTAATACAATAAGTATTCTGTGCCCAGTAAGGGGAAATGCAATCAAATAATTTGATATGAAAGCTAACATTTTTTTGCTGTTTAGAGATCTGCCAACCCACAGCTGCCACAGGGAGGGACTGAAGACCCAGTGAATGAAATACCACTTAGTCATCTCTTGCTCTCACTCTTTAACATCCAATTTGAGATTATATTGTATGGAAATGAACAACTCAAGAAGATGCTTAGCTTTAGCCTTGTCAGCCAGACATCAACTTGTTCATTGAAACCTGGCAATCAGAACAGCTCTTCATTTAAGCAGAAAGTGAAAGTTATGTAAATTTGGAATTATTTGATATTTTACAGAAACAAAAATGCATCATGAATTCCTGAATTCAGTTCAAGCACTGTTCTTTGCTTCACACTTCAACTTCCTCCTTTTCCCTCAAAAAATGATTTTATAACACAGGAGAATTGGAATAATTATTCAGATTCTAACATTAGCCGTGTGCAGTACTGTTTTGCCTTTCCCCTTCTACCTCTTCCATCCTTAGTTGAGATACATCCTTTAAGTTTTGTGCCAGTCTCATCTGGCACAAAATAGTGAAACTATATTGGAAGGCAGCATTCATTTGCATAGCTATGAATCTGTTAGCCTTCATTTTAATGTCTGGCTTCAGCTTCTGCAACTTCCCATCTACCCCACACCTGTGGCTGTGACACCACCTCTCCTGGTATTACAAAAGGTATGACCTCTAAGTCTAAATCACTTGCAGCAGTGCTTGGACAGCAAAGGGGCCTGTGCAGTAAATTCATGGTTGCTTTCTAAACCTCTCCATATTTCAGAAAATATACTGATTATTTTGATATTTCAGTAACTAGTCTCTATTGAGATAACAGGAAAAATTAGAAGTAATAAAAAAATTAGAGAGAAGTTAGAGATGATAGCAGAGCAGAAACATTTTGATTTATTGTATTTCTTTGCTAACCTCATCTTGCTATTGCCATTTTTGTTATTTTTAGATATCAAAATAAAAGAATGTTCCCATTGTCATGTATTACTACACACTACAGAAGTAGTTTTTCCTTAGTGTCACATTTTGTGTCTATTCACTTTCACAATCACGTCAAAAATCTTGAATCTAAATTTGAGAATTTATTCAAAGGATGTCATAACAGGAATCAGAAGGCATAGTAACTCTTTCAGTTTGAAAATGAGACTTGAAAAAGATTGCATAGCACATGTGGAATTCCCAAAATGTGTTTGCAGAGGTCTCCATCAGCACTAAGTTTTGTCTCTGTCTACACCTTGGTTTTGTTGAGTTAATTTTCTCTGTATTTAACAAAACATCCTGAGAGATGCCAGAGCAATTTTTTTCATGATGAGGAAAGCTAAAAAGTACTGATTAAGTAGGCAACAGGTTACAACTGTGCATCTTGGATGCCAGCCTATTTTTAAGCAAGTATATGAGCTGAGAAAGAAACATGTAGTCTCCCATTGTTAGCTCTAAGATATCTGTTTCCAAGCTATGCTCTAATAGCCTCATATCACACCTCAGTGATTAGTGAAAATTATTTCCCATATACAAATTAATCTAAGATTCACACTAAAGTCAAAGGATCCCAAATAATCTCTCTGAGCTTTACCACAGTGTGAATTAGGAATTATTTAATGATTTCTAATGATGTGCATTAGAAATCACAATCTTCAGCAGTGAGCATCCCGTACTGACTTCACAGATTGCAGGGAAATCCTTTCATGGAAAAAAAAAATGTAGGGAAGGCAATGCACCTTTGTACACAAAGATTCTACTCCCAGTTTAAACGAAACAGCCTCATAAGGACCTGTATAATAGCCTTGCATAGGGACTATGCAATTATGTCTTGATAATTTCAGCATCTTCTAGCATTGTAAGAAATTTTATGTCTGCAAAAAAGTTGTGATTTTGAAACACGTGAAGAGAAACACCTATATGACTTCACCCTCCTTATCTGAAAGTCTTTTTTTTTTTTTTTTCCAAGAATGCACCAGAGAGGAAACTCTTTCCAAAACCCCTGAAGTAGATCTTTGATTTTGTTTTCTAGTAGACATATGATCTTATTCATAGCATTGTTTTGCTTTGCAGATTTTTTTTTTTTTTAAATCCTACCATTTGTACTGAAAATGCCTTTTAGAACTCCTCTGGTAGTCAGAATGCTACTGATTACTTGCCTCTATGACCTAAAGAGGCAAAAATATTTTTTGTTACAAAATTCATATATATATTGTCTAAAGTATTTGCTTTCCCCTCATGTCATTTGTGCAATAAATCTATTAATAATGTGCCATAATTCATCTACAGTTTTTAGGGTAACATAACCTGATTCATTTAGTCTTCTTTTGTGGGACTCTCTCAATTGTCTTTTAGTCTTTTTTGATGTCTGGATCTTTCTCTGGCTGTACAGTAGGTACTCTAAAGATGCCTACCACAGTTTGCAGTATTAAACCAGCTAGTTATTCTGCTGGGAACATACTGCACGATGCATCTTTTCTGATGAAATTCATCTTTCATGTAATTGTTTAGGGGAATTATTGTAAAATCTTGCTCATGCCAGCTAAATGTTTCCCTTTCTCTTACTTTGTCATTCCTAAATGATGTATGCACAATTTATAACAGTGGTTCTCATTACTGTGTGTGTGTGTGTATACATACATATTTATATATAAAATATACTTTTATATTAAAATTTATAATAAATATATATTTATTTAAATACATATTATATATTATATATATATGTATATAAATTATGTCCCTCAAGATCTTACAGTCCTTCCTATGTATCATAGTACCTCTACTTTTTATCCCTATTAAAAAAATCCATCAAGATCAGTTCCAAAATTTGTTTTTGATGGACTCTATTCAGATTCTACAATCTGAACTGAAAGAGAAGAACAGCTGTTGCTTATCCTGGAAAAAATTTATAGTCATCCCTTGTCTCTGACTTCAATAATCATTGTCCTTTTCATGCTACGTGGAGATTATTGTAATTTCCTCACCTACACTTTTGCAAAAAATCAGTAAAGTAAAATTGGAGTCCTTGGAATAATATATCTTTTCTGAAGAATGTAGTCTTCCATAACAAATAATCTACTGTGATAAATTATATTTCACATATAATATGTCTAGAAATATTATTATTGTTTTTTCATCTGAGCCTTTTTTCCATCCTGACAGAAATTAGCTGAAGAGTCTTCATCATAAAGTGCTATTGCCAAAGTCAGAGAAAAGAATATAATACAGGTCTCAGTTGTATGAAAGAATACAAGGATTTAATAACATACAGTACATATAAATTTTATAGTTTATGTTATGGTGGAGTGTAGAGGCTTTGTGTGGTATTCTGGAAAGTCATAAATTATGCTTACAACAAATGAGAAACATTTTCTAAGTCATCAATGACCTTAAAGGTAACTACATAAAGTTTACAAAAATATTTCCCCTGACTGAGATATTTCTGTTAAAGGAGATATTACAAACACCTCAGAATATGAATATTTTAGAAGTTTTACTAGATTTTAGTACAATCACCTGTTCACTGAAAACTGAAATTATGATAAAGTATATTTGAAAGTGCTGCCTTTTAAAAAATACTATAAATCTTGAAAAAAATGCAACTGTTCTGAAGGTGACAATACAAACAAGCCTTAACTGTTAATAAAACCAGTTACTATGGAATACAGAGCTATGCCACATAATGTGAGAATGACAAGATACAAGATGTGGTACTTTCTTGTTATTTACTCTTCTCTCATCTGATATGGGACAAGTTCCTCAATCTAAGTTATAGTAACAGTATCACCAAGATATATGTTGAATCCATTCTTTTCAAGTTAGGTAAGTTTCCTAAGAGTAATTTTAAGCCTTTTTCCAGGGCCACATGATACAGTTTAATCATCAGAATGCATATGGAAATGGAAAAAAAAAAATCTTTTGCTGTCTTTGATGCCATATGAACTTCTTTTTTTTCCCTATTAAATATTTGACAGGTGACAATTAAAGCAACTATAATTCTACATTTCTCTTATTATGTTGACAAAAACATGTTTCTTCAGGACTGGAATCACATTCTTCAGAAGCATAAAATATAGGGTTTTTTCCTCATAAAACTTAACTCATAGTCTAATAATTTTACAGTTGATTCTACCCCACCATATCTTCATTGTAATCTAAAGGTATTTTAACACTTAATAATATCTGCTCTTTAGGACAGGTTTTTTAGATTCTCAGCTTCAATAACAACAGAACGTACTTGGCCTACAGGGAAAAAATGGGAGATTTCCTTTTTTCTTGTGGAGAAATCCCATATTTCTGTTGATTAGTTAGTTAGAGCAATTCCTTCCATACACAACACGAAGTAAGCTCCATTGATTTAAAGTAGTACTTTTTGTTGGCTAAAGTATAGCTAATTTATGCATATTCTTTTTTCTCAGCTGAAGGTTTTAAGCAATTTGGATTTAAAATATAGCAGATTTTTTTTAAAGAATAGTTATCTACTGGAGATTACCATGCTATTAATTTTTATATTCTATGGTATGCACCAAGAGCCTCATTTAGAAGGTCATTACAATCAGTGGAGTTACTCACAGTCTCAAAACTATGCATGCATTTCAGTGGTCTGTTGGACTGAGGCCAGAATTCCCATAACTTGCAGCAGAAACAGACTAACAGCAGAATTTTGTTCATGCTGACCTCCTGATTTTCAGTAAGCATAGTGCCTTGTGCAGCTGCAACTGCTACTTTATATATTTCTGCAGCTTGTGCATTTCTTCACCCAAGACCAGGGCAGTATTGTTTTCCAACCAGCTCTCATTCTGAAAGTTTTATTTTTTATGAAACCAGTGTTGCAAACAGCTTTGGCACTAAAAGGTGCTTGTTCAAAACCTACTTTGTCTGTAAACATGAGATCGTCTTGTTACACATGACACTTCATCAGTCTTCTGATATCAGTCTAGTAAAGAAAAAATATTGAGACAGTACATAGAATCCCTTAAAACAAATGTGTTAATCCCACATGTTACTTGATAGGAAGAAGATGAACATCAGGTACAGCAACAGAACTTTTCCAATTATTATCAGGATAAACCACCATGGAATAGTTTCTAGTTCTATCCTATAAGGCCTTTTATTTTTCCTCAGATATCAGGAGATAAATATATATATATTCAGATACCCCAGAATACCAGGATCAGAGTACCATGACAATGCACATTTGTACAGTTTAGACTGCATGACCCAATTTGAATATCTTCAAGTGTACTGTTAGGTGCTGAGCATTTTGAAAGTCTGAGCTTTTTCATATAGTATCCAATTGATGTAGAACACTATCATCAAAATCATAATTTTCCTGTTAATGAATTGTACCTCAGAATCGCACTCCTAAAGTATAATTGTATTTCCTCTGACTTTCGAAGAGTGGACATTTTTGTTGGCCTAAGGGATTTGCCATACTTACTCACTTGTGTATTTGAATATGTAAACAACACTGTTAATATGTCATGTAAGTTAGTAATACAGGAATTTATGCTGACATTAAAAGATATACTAAATTGCTGTTTGAGTTATCTTGAGAATACCTCTGCTGGTAATATGACAAAAGATAGCTTTGATGGCATTATAAACCAGAAACATAAAAGCATTATTAAAACCTGATTCATAAAGAATTGTCAACCTGCCATCAGTTAAGCTGTTCAGACACGGTGAAATTTCACAATAGACACACTGGACAACTTCATATACTTTTAGACAACGATGCTATAAATTCAATAATAATGGATATGTAAGCTTAAATAAGAAAAAGAGAGACAAAAGTTTACGTGTGTGTTGATGTAGTCCACAACAACTATTACAGGACAGAAAAGTATTACACACCTCCTGAAATCTAGACATATCTTCTGAGAATCCTCTTTCCCTGGCTATTATCATTGAACATTTGTTCTGTGCCTTGTCCAGTCCTGTCATTTCTTCTTGTAAATGTGACTTTTAGTTTAATTTATCCAATGAAATCAATCACTTTAGGACCTTAATAATTTTAAGACACAGAGAAGTTATACTCTGCATTCCTTTTCATTAATTATTTACCACTCTGCAGGGTAAAGCAATTCACATGTTCCATTCTTTCTCCTCTAAAATGCATGGTGGACCTGGTAAAATATGAAGCATTTCGAAAAACAGATTTAATTGTGGGTAAGATGGTAGCCATTTGTTTGCAGAGGTACCTTAATGAAAGCTTAGTAATGCTTTTGAAGATCTCATTGCTGTCCAAAGCCAGTAGATTCAAAACTGTTATGTGTTGTTGAAGGTCTAGGATTCTTCTCATCACAAGTGCCTTAAAATATTTTTGGTGGCAAAGATTTTAGGCTAATAGAAAATGAAGGGTCTAATGTAGTTCTTCATGTAGTTTGTATTTAGATACAATTCTTATAATTACAATCTAAGAAAAAAAGAAAGCATTTTGTTTCTGGAAAACACTCCAAACCATACATTTGTTTTGAGGTTCAAGACTATAAAGTGTTCTTTGCATTGTAGTGGCACATTTTAATTAAATGGCAATTAATGTCTGCATTATTACAAAGTCCTGCAAGAACGGCATGAAACATACAAAAATTACAAATCTATTTCTGATAAGAGAACCAAAGAATAGGTATGCCTAATATATTAACAACGAAAGCAAAGACTCCCAGTAGGTACAATTTTCTCATAGAAACTACTGGAAGCAAATGTGCTTCCTACTGTTTGCATACTATTTGCACATGGTTCCATTCTCCTGCTTCTTGCTTTGCTCCTCCTGCCCTCCCCCTGTCCCTGGCCTCAGTTAATTTACAGAAGATTTGACACATTATAATGCAGGTTATGTAGCATTGACTCACTGGACTCACAGAGAAGAAAGCATCAAACTCAAAAATAAAGATAAAATTCGTGCTGGGAAAAGGAACAGAGCCAGCTAGAAGAACATGGCTTTTTGTGTCCTTTATCCAGAAAATCTGCAGTATTCTTAGGATTACTCAGATGCAGTGGAGGTGATAGGTGGACAGTGGTTTGCAAACCTGGACTATAGACCTCATGCAGAAAACTACTTGAGCAGAGTAGTTTTATATTGACCACATTCAAGCACTTTATAAACTTCTTAGGTTAAAAATTACTGGTCCAAATGTTCCTTGCTGCAGATAATATGTGTTCTATCTACAAGTCTGGTAGCAGATGTTTTCTTTTTGAAAGGTTACCATGAATAATGAACAAGCTATAACCAAGAACAAGAAAAATGAAAAAGGGTAAAGGGGACAGAACGGTTCCTTCAAGTCTTGGGTGCTATGGTAAATCATCAAGGTCAACACCATGGTGAACTCTAGATGGCAACCACTACAGATCGCCTAGTTACAATCATATGAGCACCTATGCTGTGGTCCATTTCTGAAAGGAAAACAGACAGTCAATAAGTAAAAAAAGGGAAATGTTACTTCCATGTTTCATGGTTCTCAGGGATTTTGTAAACCAAATAGTATTCCATGCACATCCACTGAGTAAGAAATATCTTTTAAAAAAGCCAAAGAAATGATATATTTATCATCTTAATAAGTCAACTGGAGTTTTCTACCAAGTGTAGATCATAGCTCCTGGAAAGTCATGCTTTTACTGGGGTTTTGATTAACGTTGCATATATAACTAGAGCCAGAAACCATGGGAAAAAATTCTTCCCTCACTGACACCTGACTCCTGTGGAGGGTAGAGGTCAAGGAATGTATATTCTAGCTTCAGTGCTCAATGTGGTCTCTTACTTGTTGCAACAGCTCATTGAAATATCTGTGTGGTATGGGAGGTATTGCTGACCTCCACAGAAGGCACTTAACAGGCTTGTGAGATTTTCTCTGTTACTTCCAGTATAGACAGCCAGAGTCTGGACTAGAATTAGTAAAGGCACCAGCTGGAGGTTCCTGCTAATTGGTTTAGACGCTTCTTAGTGTCTTACTGAGACATCAGGATGTTTAGACTCCAGCTTTTCTGTTTAACAGACAGGTGAGCTGAAAGGCACTTGCTGTTTTCCTGCTTTCTTGTGTGGTGAATGGCAGTGGCAAAAAGCAAACTGCCTCTTGCCGTTATTGTATGATATCTGCTTGTGTTTAATAACAAATAGGAGTGCTTCTCATCAGTTTGATGCATGAGTAGAAGACCATTCAGCCATATGTTTGTATTAAATCCCAATGGAACACTTGAATCATTACTTACGCACACAACATGATCATTAACATACTTATATTGGATGCACGCTTGTCTGGCAACTAAATTTTAAAAATAATAGGAGCTTTTATAGCATCTTTGTTTGTGATGCACTGAAAAAAAGCATTCTGAGAAAGGCAAGAGTGTTTTAAAGCTTACTAATTATGCTGAGCTTATGAGACGACTGATTATTGAAGTCTAGCTGATTTATAGAAGATGAAATTCCCAAATACAGTACTTTAATATAACTGATTAGGATAAGCCTAAATAACATCCCTTTTTTATGTCTTCACAGTATAACGGCAATTTTGAGATAAACTGAAATGGAAATGAATAAGAAATATGATGATCAGTTAAACCAAGAATCTCTAATCTGTATATTAAGTAAAACCTCTATAAATCCACAATTTTTGGGACAAGATGCATCTATCAGGAATACCGCTAAAGAAATTGGCAGAATATATTTCAAAGCTAAAGAAAATTTGTTTATATCATTTTTTTTCTAGCTCTTTTCTCCTGCTCTGGTTTTGTAATTCAGAGTTCAAAGATTTGAAAATTTCTGATAAATGTTATACTGAATTCTGTGCCACAGACACAGTCCTGAAAGGGCATGCAAATTCAGCAACAGGAACTGACCTGCAATGTCTGCATGGCAGACCTGGACAAAAAAGCAATTGTGACAACTTTTTCCGAGGTGCTGCCTGCATGTACACTGGGAAAAAGGAGATCATCTTATGCCTGTGGTCGTGCAACAGTGAATCAACATTGTATAGCCCAGAAAAACATTCTCAGACATCATTAGACATGGGTGTCACAGGAAAGGAAAAATTTGCCATTCTGTACTTTGAGTGTGAAGCCACTGTACTGGGGCCTCATGAGACCTGCTCTAGATCTTATTTCGTGTTTAAAGATTTTAGCCTGGCTTCTATGCCTGAACACTTTTTGCCAAGTCTTTTTCCTGCTTCAATTCTCCAGTATTGCACTGGACCTGGAAAACTGCAGACATTTCCCAGACTCCTCAGTACATTCTTGGCAGCATTATGCCTTCACAAACATAAAAGGTGGAAAGCTAAGTTGCTCAGATCTAGGATATATTGATTTCATGCACTGAGACGCTCTTCTTATGTGCATTAAGACCTTCTTCCATGAAGAGGCACTGCTGTGATGGGAATAAACCAAAGAAAGTAAGGGCAAAAGGAGGAAATGAAAAGAGTACAAAATAATCCACCTGAAGAACTGGGACTTGTTAAGATGACTGCACCTGTATGTAGTCTGAATTCAAACTGAAAGAAAGTAAAGTGCAACAACAACAAAAATAGTAGTAAAAATAATAATTTGTGAATGGATGACCAATTGTAACCAGTAGGAAGCCTTATGATCCATGTAAGTTTTTTTTTTTTATTTTCTTGGGGGGGGGGGGGGGGGG
>JAWWMA010000100.1:3848381-3865139 GCA_035041425.1 Mionectes olivaceus | reverse complement strand
TATTCCCCCCCCCCCCAATAGGGAAAACAAAAGCTATGGAAGCCAACAAAAGCGACTTGCAAGGAACAAAAATATTCTCCTAGGGTCCAAACCCCCATAAGCTGGTGCTGTACTGCACAAATCCAGAGTTGCAGTGGTTTGGACCAGGCAGAGAAACATTAAAAATGGTGATGCAGCCATATAATTTAACCCTATTTAGCTGTGTAACTCACTACTCAGCGGGTGATATGTTTTGATAGTCTGTATGTTTTGTTCCATTTGTATTTCCTGGGTCTGAAGACTCTGAAGATTTGAAGGTGTCAGCTGTAAAATGAGAGCCTTCAGTGAAATTCAACAACCCTTAAACAAATATAATGTTTTGACATTACAAAGTGATGATAATTTCTGTATTCCATTATAGCAAGGAACAAAAAATGCACCCAATTAACTCCTGAAGTACTGAAATGAGAAATATGTGTACGCTAAACTTTGAAAACCTCGGTGCTTGTATTTTTCTGTGTGTCTGACAACTAAACTGAGGCCTGTTGTTTCAAATGCTTCTAACAGTATTCTGGATCAAACTGTGTGCAATGAATTTGCGGTTTGATTTCTTTTTTAGTACAATGATTACAAATTGTAAACAGCTTCCCATTTCCCTAAAGGTTATGCAACTATAAAAACAGAGGAGAGGGATGGAGGGTGTGGAAATAAAAAAAAAAAAGAAAAAAAAAGAAAAAAGAGTCTATTGAAGTAAAAATCAAAATGGGGTGTTTGACATAATTAATAATGACTATATAATGGGTTTCACTGGGATACGGAAATACATTCCACAGAAAAGCAAAAACCTGTGCAAAGGTTTTTCTTTCAAAATAAAAACAACAAAGGTTGCTTTCTTTCCCACATCCTTGGCGTTGCTGTCACCAGGCCAGGCCTTAAGGACGATACACAGTTGACTCAGCTCACTTGAGAGTCTCCTTAGGAGTTACTGTGGTTACAGGAGCAACTGTTGGTTTTATTTGTTTTGTAGGCTGATGGAGAGGAAAAAAAGCAGAAGATATTCCATGTATTCAGTGTTTGTGAAGATAGAATACAAGTATAATTAAGAGACACTGTTGACACTTAATGAAGATGTCTCCCCACAATATCTAATTTTATTAATTTTCAATTGAGTGTTTTCAGTTAATTGATTGATTATCCAACAGGCTCGTAAACATCTGACAGTCTGTTGGGTTGAACAGCCTCTAGAAATTTACTTTTGCCTGGCAGAGCAGTAGATGCATCAGCCTCAGGAAACTGGAATATTTCACATGTGTCAGGTGATCCAGTAGCATCTATTATAAAGACAGGTTATTTTTGTAGCAGAATCAATTCAGGTGAAAAAAGAAAGAAATATTTAGAATTCTATTAATGATCACTATCTTCTTTAGCTGCCCTAGGTTGTAAGCCTGCCTCATTAAAGCTGTCTCAGATCTAAGGAGAACTTCTCTGGAGCTCACAAAACCATGCAGAAGTTCTGAAGCTCATCCTTCCTGTCTCTGTTATTGATGATGGCTCTTGAAACTGTTCAAGCAGATGTTTGAGAGATCTGCTGCTTTTCTAGTCTGGGATGGACTAGTTCATTTATATGGTAGTTTTGTTCCACATTCCATTTGATTAAGCAAAGGAGTCTCTCACAATAATTTTGAGGATTAGATAATTTTCTCTATTCCACAAATCTAACTTTTAGGAAGAACAGTTTTATTTCTTAATGAGTAGAGATTGTTTGTATACTTGTTTTGCCAACTTAAAAGCATTTTATGACCTTATAGTAAACCCCTTATGAGAACCAGCAAATATCTTTTTATATCTCAACAGAGATAAAAATTTTAATTTCCCTGAGAAAAATGAGGACATATTGGATTTTGTAAAAATTCAAATGAAGAATGATTCAGGCAAGAATTGCACTGCCATGCATTCTCTCACTCAGACTTCATTGGACTGGGTAATCCTCTGGGATTACCCAAAGTCAAATGTCATAAATCTCTCATATGGCCAAAATCTGTCATATTTAGTTTCACAGAAGTAGCAGTGACATGTGGGCACTAATATACCTTCTTCCGGTGATGGAAGCCATCTATGAGCCAAAAATAACCAAAGGAAAAAGTCAATACTGACACAACTACTTTAAGAAGAAATAACAATAGATGAATGTTTATGATACACTTTTCTTCTGTGTCTTAGTATGATATATGTATCATATGTGTTCTTTAATATGCAGTGTCAGGTTTAGCAGAACCTTTATTGGTAAGCATTAGTTTGGCTTGGGGACTGGGAAGGAAGACAGTTCCTTCTGCCATATGGATATCAAATTTTTATTTACTTCTAAGCAAAGTGTTCAGGTTTTATTTTCTTCCATTTAGAGTTTTCATTATTGTTAGTGGACTTTGAGGCTTTCAGAGGAAAGAAGCAAAATTATTGTCACAGTCTCTGCTCCTTTGTCAATCTGTGTATGAAAGTGATTAACCCATAGTGCTTCTGTTTTAGCTTTAAATACTAATGTGTTCTTTTTTGAAATGAAGCATTCTAGGCCATTTTGTGCACAGTCTCTAATAATATTAAGAACACCTGCAAACCTATTAGTGATGGTGGCAGTGTCTTTGGCAGAAATGATTATATGACTGCAGAGCTACCCATGTAAGATCTGAAATATTTGTTTAATGCTTTGCCTCTTATAGAGAGGGTTTTTTTAATGCATGATTTTCCCTGTTTGTATTCCTGAAGTTGTCAAATCACACCTAAAAATCTGTATCAGCAGAGAGAGTCTATACAAAGCAAAGCAACTAAATGTTTTGTGATCTTTCAATCTTTCATACCGTTATCAAGAAGTAGATGGTTCCCCTCCTCCTAGCTGGTCCATTATAATATCCATTATGTAAACCTTTGCCTTATAACAGCATAAAAGAACTTTTAAGGGAATCAGGAGAAGCATGTGGTTAATTAAGATCTCTCATAGCTAACCTTGGGACTTTTTAGTACAGTTCTTCCCTTTTTGAACCTCACCAACCTGAAATGCAGGCAACTCATTTATCATCTTGGAAATCTAGCTCACAACTGCACTCTCCAATTCTCTCATCCAGAAATGTGTCAGAATAATTCACACTTGCTTCTGTCACTGCCTTTGACAATTTCTTCCATTATTCAGTAACCTTCTGCATAAAGAAATTCTGTCTGAACTGCTTACAGATTAATCCTTTCTTTAAGATCAATCTATTATCTGTGTTTTTGTGTAAATTGTTATCTCAAAGGGTGCCTTAGTGACAATCTGCTCCTCTTCCTTCAGGATCTTACATGGGCCTAATTAAGGCCTCACTCTGCTGAAATCTGTGCTCTCCACATATCAGATTTCAGATATTTTTAACTTCTTTCACTAACTCATTAAAGTGCCTTTTATTTTTCTTCTCTTACAGAAAAAAAATCCAGCAAAACTACAATACCAGAACAGGAGATCAATTCTTGTTTATATCAATTTAGCAAAGCAAAAAGTCTGAAAAAGCCCTTACATTTGACACAACAGCTTAGCATACAAGGAGTCTTCTGGTTTGGTTATTCTTAATGCCATCGTGACGAAAGGAGGCTTTTGGGAGACACCTTTCATCTGCAACACTCGTTCTTCACTACACAGCTCTAGTAAATTGGTAGAAATGCAGGTACTTGGGTTCACCTTTATTTATATTTTGATGTTGTAAAGATTTTATTATGGCAGGTGTTTTCTCTTTCTGGAGTAGTGGAAGTAGTGGAAGTAGCTCTACCCTCTTCTGAACGTCATTTGTTTTCTTGTGCAACTACACATTTCTGTGCTGTCTTCAGATGTCAAAACACTGAGCATTGTTGGGGGGTGGGAATCAGTCAGTTAAACACTCAACACAAATATGGATTAATGGTTAGCTTGAGAGGATACTTAGTTGCATAAATCTCTTTATACTTGTTCTACTCCCACTAAGACTTTAGTTGCTCAAATAGACTCTGCGTTATATTGGTTTTGATTCATCACTGCTTAATAAGCTGCTTTGAGATAAATTTACAGACCTGATGGATCTACATAAAGCCAAAGTTTTTGCAGTTCTTTAAAGATTCTGAACACTGATGCTATACTTGGCTGGCTTTACAACTTCTGACTTTCCTAGGTAAGGAATGTTGTCATGAATCTCAGCTCATGCTGTCTTTTCTTTTATTATGATATTTAAAGTTGCTACTGCACTTCAAACATTTGAAGTGCTGACTCCTGATTCTTCTGTCTACAGTTACTATTTCCTTGAGAAATGTGACTTGGAGAACCTTTATAGATAGCGTTGCATTTTTGCTTGGAGAAGAGGACACTCAGGGACGGGAGACCTTATTGTTCTCTACAACTGCCTGAAAGGAGGTTGTAGCCAGGTGGCTATCAATCTCTTCTCCCAGTAGAACAAGAGGACACAGTCTTGTTGTGGCAGGGAAGGTTTAGGTTAAAGAGTGGTAAGAAGTTCTTCATAGGAAGAGTGATTGGACATTGGAATGGGCTGCCCAGGCAGGTGGTGGAGTCACTGACCCTGCAGGTGTTAAAGAAAAGATTGCATATGGCACTTAGTGCCATGGTCTAATTGACACTGTGGTGTTGTGTCGTAGGTGGGACTTGATGATCTCAGAGGTCTTTTCCAGCATAGTTGATTCTGTGATTCTGTGATTTTGGGCTTGTTCTGATTTATTAATTTGTTAATTATATGATGTTAATTATGTTGACTATGATGACCTCAAACATTTACTATTTCTTTTTTGTATTCTAAATGGCAAAGATAATAGAGATCAATACTGCACATACATATTCCCTATCTTAAGTTTCAATCTGGTATAATATCAGGTATTTAACAGTTATTTTTGTCCTAAATTTAGGTTATAAAAATATTGAATTATTTTTGATAAGAGTCCAATGATTTTAAAAAGGAAGAGACACCATGTTTTAACTTGTCATTACACATGCAAAATGGACTTTTAATGCTTTATCAGTTTCATTGCACTACCCCTAAACTTTTTACTTTTCCATAATACTGCACTTCTGCTTGAGAGCTGCATTTTTTGTGAAGTTTCTGGGACTGAAAAAAGGGAAGAAACCAAAGTAAAATACACTTCCCCCAAAGAAAAAGGTATGTCTTGTTGATTTTTCAGCAAACGCATTTTCTGTTATTACAAAAAATGTACCACCATCTTTTTTAATAATAGGATTTTTATTCATATCTTGCACCATAGATGTGCATACATAAGTTTTACTCTCTGTGATTCTCTTGCTAACATTAATGCCTAGAATAAAAGTTCCTCTTTGTACAGTGGTGAGTGAGTAGAGGTGAACAAAAGTAATTTTTTGTGAATCTGAAGAAGCTCAGAAACTTTTCACTGTAAATACTTTCTAACCTACATGCAGAACATAAGTTATTATTATTCCTGTTTCAGACAAAAATTCCCAGCAGACTGTGGAGGTGTAGGACACGGAAAGAAAACAATTTTATTGAATTCCATTACTTTTTCCTTTTTGAACACTTGAGTAGTTGTTAATTTAGATTTCTACTAGTTTTAATTTGAATATTTAAAACATAGTAGTTTAATATTAATGCAATTTTAAGACATAAAATCCTCACATTTTATTTTAGAAAAGCTATTTGTACAACATATTGCTGAAAATTTCTCCAATTTTTACTTAGCTGAAAAATTGTTCTGAGATTCTCTTAAGACAATTCTAGTTCTACTGAACTGACATCGCACAACAAAAGGAACAGTTTTCTACCAAGGTTCCATATTTTGCAGGAGCAGATAGGTATGCTGTGCAAAATTGCTCAGTGACTTCATAGTCATGGAAAGTGGAGCAAGAAAAAAATCTGAACTGTTGCCATTTTATAACATTATATGTGAATCTAAGTGTGCTTTCTTTTTTTTTCCAGTATGAACATGGTTCCCTGTTGACTCACCTTTTCCAGTTAATTACATTTTCAACGTTTTCAAAATTTTCTCCATTTTTTAAAACTTATTGTGCCCTGTTCATGTCTACATAAACAGATAGATGGCCGAGGGATGGACATACACTCATGCAAACCCTCATGGGATGTCTATGTTTTCACCATCCTACTTTAATATTTTATATTTGTGCCAGACAGATTTGTTTTCTTTATTCCCTTTACGAAGCTGCTTATTCAGCAATATACTGCCAGTCTTTTTACTCCTGCTGTGCTTATTACTAAATAGCACTTGGTTTTGCACAGGTTTGCTCCTAACTTTCTCTTTTCTGTAATGATTGTTCTACCCAGGGCTTCTCTCTTTCTGATTTCATACTGTTCACTTCACAATTTCATTTATAATCATTGTTACAGCATTGTCAAAAGATCACAGATTCACATTTTTAAAAATCAAAACAAACTGAAAATAAAACCCAACAAAACCTTTAACAAACACTTAACCTTTCAGGAATAAAGATTCTACTTTCAAGATTCCTTTTTCCCACCTTCCATTTTTCTGCTATGCCCAAAGACATGGTAAAGCCACCTGCCCTGGCACTGATACAAGCACGTATTCACACATCCCAAGAGGCAAACAGTGAAATGAAGGAGACTTCCACCAAAACACAAGCATTCTGAAACAATGATGAAATTTAGTTTTGAATCAGACTTTTCTGAAGTTTCGGCCTGCAGAACAGCATTCCCAAGTTACTTTTTTTGTGTGCAAGTTAAACCTAGAACTTCATGGGTTTCTGTGGTCAAAGAAATGTACAAAACTACTTAGGAGTTCTCTACTGGACATCATACCATCAACACTTAGTGTCCAGTCTGGGGTTAAGCTCTAAAACATAACTTGAATAAATACTTAACTGGAGAAGGAAAAAACAAACAGAAGTAAAGATCAAAATAAATAAATCAGGAATCTCTGACCAATAAGAAAGAATAACAAAATAGGCAGATATAAAAACTGGATTAAAATTGGTTTCCTAAAGGTAAAAGGATTCCCTACAGACTAGTAAGATTAGAGTGGAACCCTTTGCTTTCTGGGACAAAATTTTGATTTTGACAGAGCTAGAAAATAGAGTTATCCTATCTACCAGGTTAACACTCTTCTTGCCCTACACAAAGAAAGCCATTTTCTATATTTAGCGCTAACTAGCATAACTTACCATACCTGGGTCTGAATGAATCAGAAAAACTCCTGAATCTGTGTCAACACAGTTTTCCTTTCTGTTATTAGATCCCTGATTTATTTATGTAAAGTGAGAAAAGTGCTTAGAAGCAGGAGCTCAAATGTGAGGCAGATGTACAAGGTCCAGGCTGTTGTCTCTTGGTCCAAACACTTTATATCTCTACCTCATAGGTCTTGAGCAACTGTGGTGTTATTTGAGTGTTCCGGAGAAGCTTAGGAAATAGAACATTCTCCATTATTTCAGTTATGAACAGCAGCAGAACTGCACCCAGAAAAGAGCACCAATATTTGTTGTTGTTTCATTGATGAAATCAGGTCTGAGCTCTTTGGAGGTCAACACACAGCTGTAACATTTTCCAAATGCAGCTTCAACATAGCTACTCTCCATAGTCACAGCACAATTCTATTTCTGTAATTGCTTTCCCCAGGCACTCCCACAGGAGGTACATTCTACAACCTCCTGGGTCAAGACAACTGACAAACTAAGAAGACCAAGGAAAAAGAACTTCTAGATGCTTAACTTGGCACAGCTCTTTTGTTGTTTTACTTTTTCTTTCCAGATGTTTTACAAAAGCACCCTTTGGACTTGTTGTTTCTGCACATCATATTGAACAAAGATATGGAAATCAGCATTTTGAAAAATGTACCTCTGATTAAGTACTATATTGAGTAGATTCACAGAATCATAGGATCATAGAATGGTTTGAGTTGGAATGGACCTTTAAACATCATCTACTTCCAACCACACTGTCACAGGCAGGGGCATTTGTGGTAGATGAGAATATTGGTATTCCCCCAGTCCACCCACTATCATTGTCCTGGTCAGTTTGCAGCCCTAAGGTCAGGTCTTGCATGATGCAGAGCATTTTCAGCTGTCAGCAGTCAGACTTGCAACAAAATTAATTGCTGCAACAGAGTTTATGAAGGGTCTCGAGCACAAATCTTATAAAGAGCGGCTGAGGGAACTCAGGCTGTTTAATCTGGGAAAAAAAGGAGACTCATGGGGGGAACTTGTTCTCTACAACTATCTGAAAGAGGCTGTGGTGATTTGGGGGTTGACCTAATCTCTCAAGTAACAAGGTCGAGAGGAAATGGCCTCAAATTGCACTGGGGGAGGTTAAGATTGGATTACAGGCAAAATTTCTTGATTTAAAGTTTGTCAAGCATTGGAACAGGTTGCCCAGGGAAGTAGTTGAGTCACCATCCCTGGAGGTATTTCTCAGATGTGTAGATGTGGCATTTTGTGGCGTAGTTTAGCACTGGACTTGACAGTGCTTGGTTTACTGTTGAACTCAATGATCTTAAAGCTCTTTTCAAACCTAAATCATTCTATGATTCTGTTCTAAATGCTCAGTGCTGACAGGCTAGGACCCAGTGGAGCTATGAGGAACTGTTAGGTTTCTTTCCAATGTCTTTATTTCTTGCTTACAATATATTTTTTAATCACAAAACAAGTCTTAATTAAAGGTAAAATAACAAAAATCAGAAAAATACAAAAAAATAGAAGGTATAAAATATATGTTATACTGTGGACATCCTTCTAATACATGAAGCAGATATACTAACGTTATTCAGATCTATAGAACAGAATGCTATTATTAGAGCAACTGAAGTGTTTTTAATATTATAAATATGTATGACTTTGCAAAGCAGTAAGGAAATATATTCTGCTGAAAGTTCTCCTAATGCTGAATATTTTAATGAAACTTACAGCATTTTTTACAGCATTTTTCTACAAGTGCTGTAAATTATCCACTTTAAAATTAGATAAAATATTTGACAAATTATTATGGGTATATGTTCATTAGATTAGAGCTGGAGGACTGAGAGATAAGGGCATTAGGTCAAGTCTTTCAATCTGCCTCCACATACTCACTTCCACTATAATACCTATAAGCACCTTATGGCAGCAACAGAATCTCAGTGTTTAGAGAATTCTAATTCATTCCCACTCTCTCACTGTGAGACAGTAACTCTTAGACAATGTGTGGAAAAACACACACAGAATTTCAGTATGCTCATGAGGTGTTCCTCTCTTACCCCTTCCTGCCCCCCCATACTCTTTCTGCTTCCTCTCCAGGCTGCCTGCCGAAGCCAATCAGCATGCAAGACTTGTCAAGCAGTTACTAAATGTTGATTCAGACTGCAGTATTTACTTAATAATGGCATTGCTTTATCCTTGCTTTTAAGTTAATCACAAACAATCCTCCTCCAATCCTTGCCAGGAAGCCTCCCTTAAGTCCATTGCAAATCATAGGCATAATCTGTGTAAATAATGAATCTGCCTGAGTCTTATTCCAGCAACACCTGCACCAACACTGATTACCAGATATGTAATTACATTTTGCATGTATTTAAATATATTTGCCTCTGCTTTTGGTAGTGGAAAGTGCCTCACCTTCTCTGTGATCGAGGGCAGAGTTTCTTGACCTCTCCTTGATTCCCTGATGTGAGTGGTCACTGAAGTAAACCAAGGGGAAGTCAAACCATGAGGATGCACCCTGTCCAGTTTCCTCTGAAGTTCTCTGAAGATCCTTGTGTTGATCAACAAGAGGCAAACTGAATCTCTCACAAGCTCAAGTAATAATAATAATAATAATAATAATAATAATAATAATAATAATAATAATAAAAGAGAGAGTGATTGTATGACTCTATGGTGTTTCCCACTGACACAGAAATTACCACATAAACAGACATCTGTGGTGGGTTGGTGGGTAAACCTTGACTGGTACCTATCAAGCTATGCTATCACTCCTCTTCTTAGCCGTACAGGGGGCAGAAAATAGTATAGAAAAAATCCCTGTGGGTCAAGACAAAAGCAATTTAATAAAGCAAAAGAGAAGGCTGTATGTGGACACAAAGGGAAACAAAATATTTATTCTCTATCTCCCATCAGTGGGTGATGTCTCACCACTTCCCAGGAAGTAGGACATTGGAAGACAAACACTGTAAATAACAACTGTGTGTGTGTCGTATGTGTCTTCCTCCTCCCTCTTTTTTTTTTTTTTTCTGAGCAGACATATGAGTCCCTTTGGTCAGTCAGCTGGGGCCAGCTGTCCTGGCTATGTTACCTCCGATTCACATGGTAGGCTTAGGTTAATGGTTGAACTCAAGGATAGTAGAGATCATTTCCAACCTCAGTGATTGTATAATAAGCATTCTGCTTAGTAAATTAGTACTAGTTAATTTTATTCACAAACCTGTACAGCCCACAGTTTTATTCTGTCCTATTTCAGACTTTTTTTTCTGTTGTTCTTCTAGACCATCTGTTTCTAGACATCTTAATTTTGGGAATGCTGACTATCTGTCTTGAAAGGCAGAAGCTCAAAAAAGAATGTTGGGTTCTATGTAGTTACAGACTTTCCGTACAGCACTTCCCTTTGAAAACAAAATTTTCAAATTAACTAAAAGTAACACCCTGATTTTCAATGTTGTTTCAGACTCATACATAGTGTTTTGGGGCCAAACTTTTGTTTAGCCATATATTTTGTCTTAAAATTTTAGAGAGGTACTATGTAATACTGTGATATTTTTCCCCATTTCAGATGATTACAGAAGTGAGGGTCTTACCGTAAACACTCTTGTTACTTGTAATGACTTAGAGGAGGCAAAGAGACAAATTGGGTAACTATGAGGAACGTGGTACACTTCCACACAGGTTTTACAGTTGAGCTTAACCTGCTATGCTTTAGACAAAGGCAGACCAAAGCAAGATAATTTACAGTTATGGGATTAGAAATCTTTTAAAGCAACAGCATAAAGTAAACCCACCAGAATATAATCAAACAGGAATACCATTTGAAAGTATCTTGGACCGACACATATGAATGGCAGAACTCCATGTACTTCGGCAGTTTTGTTAAGCAAACCAAAATTTTACATCTGAAAAAAGAAGGCCAGCTGTAGCTTCATAAACCTAAGTAATCCAAAGCAAGAGAAGTATTACACTCTGGAGTAGACACTGCATAGTGAATACCAGTGTAACAGCTCTCTTACAGTTACTTATTGAAATGTTACCATCTAAATTATAAGCATTCCTAAACAGCTGTCCTTAGCAAATCCTTAACATCCTCTGTCCAAAAAATGTTCAGAGGTAAGTGTTATGAAGCAGGATGAAACAGAACTCATGGAATTAGAAGGGTTGCGAAAATGGTTGTGGTTAATTATTCTAGCTGAAGAAAACATGGTAAGTGAGGCCTTACCTTAAAGTGCATAAGGAAAGAGAAACTGAGGCAGACAAAAGTGAAAATGGAAGCCTGTAACTCATGCAAAATTAAAAAAACCCCACAAACTTAAAGATATGCAGGAAGAAGGAAAATGACTGCATATAACCGAAAACATGTGAAAGGGAATGATATTGTGTTCTATTACTTTTCTTACAGCACACACCCATCCGTGAATACTGAATACATAACAATCAATAGCTGAAACAGAGAAAAGTCACAAACACAATGGTTTTGCCAAGCAACACTCAAAGCAGTACTACATCAATCTTCCATAGAGGTTTTGGGCCACCTATTACCTGTGCATGCGGCATGAAAGAGAACATGCCAGAATGAGAGGCTGCAGGTGCAAATGCACTGGCTGCAGACAGCAATTAGCGTTAGTTAACATTTTCCAGACAGTATAAAATATTTAAAGCTGGTTACTACAGTTTAATTTTTTTCTCAGAAACTAAAGTGCTGCTGCTAATGGCTACTATTTCATACTTCAAGGCTGCTTTTCAGTACCTTTGCAATCCTCTGGGGAGCAGGGAGCTACACTGTGAAATGCTGAAGGAGACTAGCTATACAAAGTGACAGTGTTTCTTGTACATCCCCAAATGCAGGTACCTGTTCCAGCTGCAATCTATATGCTTTTCTTGCTAGTTGTGTTTGCCATGTGAGTGTTTTTTAAGCAAAAGCAACCAAGAATATGCAAATGATGCTCAGATATCACCCGAGACAAATAAAAAAACATACACAAATGTAAAAATTTAGGTGCACTACCTTCAGATAAATAAAATTTCTATGATTCTTGGGTTTTATTAAACCGATATGAAAATTGTATATTTTTTATTATTAATTCCATGCACTCCCCATTGTTTGTATTTCTGGAATGTTAAAGCAAAAACTAGAATATGAAATTCAGTAGTAAAGTAAAGTACATTTTTAATTAGCATAATGTAGGTAGACCTAATTCTGTTCCACATGCTTTACTGATTGATTCTAAGTGATATAATCTATAGAGAGTTAGCATTATTAAGGATTGGGAAGTCCCATCTCCACGTGGACAGAACCTGACTGCTCTGCAGGAAATGAAGAAAAAGCTGTAGTACCATATGTGGATGACCCTTGGGCACAGTCCAGAAAACTCACATACATGGATTTACTGCTTGGTGCTGAACAAGATTGTGCTGTCTAAAGTAGGAGGTACCTGCTGTACTCATTTCTGTGTACATCTACCTGTCACCCTATAGTCTGCATACATATGACTGAAGGAAAAATGAGCCTTTGTTTTCCAGAAAGAACACATTCAGAATCACAGAATCAGTCAGATTAGAAGAGACCATAGTGGGTTGTCTGTTCCAACCTCTCTGATTAAGCGAAGTTGTCCTAGAGCACAATGCACAGAATTGCATCCAGACAATTCCTGAATATCTCCACTGAGGAAGTTTCCACAACCTCTCTGGGTAATCTATTCCAGTATGCAATCACTCATATAGTAAAGAATCTCTTCCTCAGATTCACGCGGAACTTCCTGTGCATCAGTTTCTACCCATTAACTCTTGTCCTATTGCTTGGCACCATAGAGAAAAGCTTGTCTCCATTTTCTTGGAAACACCCATTTAGATACACACTGATGAAATCCACTCTTGGTCATCTCTTTTTGAGACTGAACAAGCCTAACTCTCTCAGCCTTTTCTTATAAGTGGAATGCTTCAAACCCTTAATCATCTTTTTAGGCCTCTGCTGGACCTGATTAAGGAGCTCCATGTCTCTCTTATGCTGAGGAGCCCAGAACTGGACATAGCAGTCTAGATGTGGCCACATCAAAGCTGAGTGGAGGGGCAGAATCACCTTGACCTGCTGGCAGTGCTCTTCCTGATACATTCCAGGATTCTATTGGGCTTCTTTGCCACAAGGACACGCTGTTGGCTCATGGACCGCTTGTTGTCCACCAGGACCCCCAGGTCCTTCTCTATAGAGCTGTTTTGCAACAGATCATACCCCAACCTGTACTGGTGCTTCGGATCATTCCTCCCCAGGTGCAGGACCCTGCATTTGTCCTTGTTGGATTTCATAGGGTTCTTCTCTGTCCATCTCTCCAACCTGTTGAGATCCTTCTGAAGGGATGCACAGCCCTCTGAGGTATCAGCCACTCCTCCCAGCTTTGTATCATCAGTGAACTTGCTGAGGAGGTGCTCTATCACCTCACCCAAGTCACTGACAAGCAAGTTAAACAATAGTGGGCCCAGTGTTAAATCTGGGGGGACTCCACTAGTGACAGGTCTCCATCTAGACTCTGAACACTGATCACAACCTTCTGAGATCTACCACTCAGTCAGTTCTCAACCCACCTCACTGTCCACTCAAACAAAACGTGTTTCTTGATTCTGGCTATAAGGATGTTGTGAGATACAGCGTTGAAAGCCTTGATGAAGTCAAGAAAGACAATATCCACTGCTTTTCCTTCATCCATGCAGGTGCTTGTTTCATTGTAGAAAAGCAATCAGGCTTGTCAAACACGACTTTCCTTTAGTGGACCCATGCTGACTGCTCTTGATCACCTTCGTGTCTTCCATGTCAGTAGAACCTTCATGTCTTCCATGTCGGCAGAACTTTCATGTTTTCCATGTTGGCCTCATTCTGAAGGCCATCACCTCCACTGACTGGGAGTTCCCTATGTCCTCCTTCTTGCTCTTTTCGAAGACCTGGGTAACCTCCAATCCTCAGACACTTATTCTGATCTCCATGACCTTTCAAAGATGATTATCAGTGGCTTGGCTGTGATTTCTGGCAACTCTCTCAGCTCTCATAGTTGCGTGCCATCAGGGACTGTTGGCTCGTGCATGTCGATTTTGGGTGTTCTCTGACACAATCCTCCTTGACCAAAGGAAAGTCTTCCTCCCAGCATTCATTTACCTTTGGTCTCTTGGGTCAGGGATTCTGAGGAGTGGTTTTACCAGTGAAGACCAACGTAAAGAACATTCAACATCTCTGCGTTCTCTGTGTTCTCTGCGTTCTCCCCTCTCCATTAACTAGTAGGCCCATATTATCCTTTGTTTTTCTTCTGTTATTTACGTATTTGAGAAAGTTCTTTTTTTTATCCTTGATATCTTTGGCCAGATTTAATTCTAGGCGGGCCTTGGCCTTCCTACTTATTATGACCTATATTCTCTCCAAGTATCCTGACCCTGTTTACATCTTCTGTATATTTCTTGCTTGTACTTTAGTAATGACAGGAGTTCTGTAGTCATCCATCCCTCGTACTCTTGACCTCCTTTCTTCATCATCAGGATATATCATTCTTGAGACTGAAGAAAGTGAATCTTGAATGTCAACCAACTCTTTTGGGCCCCTCTTCCCTGTAGGACATGCTTACATGGCACTCTTCCAAGAAGAACCTTAAAGAAGCTAAAGTTAGCTCTCCTGAAGTTCATGTTTTTGATCATGCTCACTGTCCTGCTACTTCTTTGGTCAATACTAAACTCTGCAATCTTATAGTCTCTACAGCCAGAGCTGCCCCCAACCTTCATCATCAACAGGGTCTTCCTTGTTGGTTAGGATAATGTCAAGCAGCACACCATCCCTTGTGGGAACCTTCACCACCTGTGACATGAAATTGTCATCAACGCTTTCCAGGAACCTCCTGGACTTTTTGTGCTTTGCTGTGTAGCTTCTCCAGCAGATCAGAGTCCCTAACAAGAACTAGGGCCTGTGACTTTGAGACTGCTTCTGATTATCTGTAGGAAACCTCATCTATTTTTTCCTCTTGATGAGGCAGCCTGTAGCACACACCCACAGCAATGTCACCCTTACTAGTCTGCTCCTTTGTCATAGAAATATAGAATATGCTGAGTTGGAAGGGACACATCAGGATCATTGAGTCCAACTCCTGGTCCTCCACAGAACACCCCAAGAATCCCACCATGCACCTGAGAGCATTGTCCAAACACTTCTTGATCTCTGTCAGGCTTGGTGCTGTGAATGCTTCCCTGAGGAGCTTGTTCCAATATCTAACCACTCTCTGGGTGAAAAACCTTTTCCTGATATCTGACCTAAAGCTTCATACCATTTCCTCGAGTCATGTCACTGGTCATAAATGTGAAGAGATTGGCCCCCATCCTCATGAGGATGTTGAAGACTGCAACAACCTCTCAACTCACTCGTCAGCCTCTCAAAGACTGAACTTGATACATTTTAAGTGTTTCCTCATATAAAGGGCAACTCCACCACTGCACCTTCCTGGTCCGTCCCTCCTAAACAGCATGTAGCTCTTCATGATAACATTCCAGTCATACAAGCTATCCCATCATGTCTTCTGTTCACAAAAGTGAAGGGGGGAGTTGTCGTGGTTTTGCCAGCCAGTGCCTACCCCCCAGGCTGAAAATATATATTCACCCCCAGGTGAATATATGGAGCACAGGCAATCAAAAGTTTTAGTGACACCTCTGCCAATTACATATTTAAGAAAACGGAAGAGAAGGTTTGTTGCACAGATGAAATTAGGAGCCATGTAGGAGGATGCAGCAGGCCCCAGGTGGGGGCCAGGCCTCCCTCCTCCCCTGGCCCTGGGCCTGGGGCAGATGTGGTGCTGGAGCCCCCCAATCGAGACATGTAACAGAGTGAAGGAAAAAAAACTTCAAGGAAAAACTTGGACGAGACATGGTGAAGAAAGAATTCCAACCTGAGATATAGCGGAGCCTCCAAGGTCAAACCTGGCAGATGGAGAAGAGAGAAGCCCAAAGTGGGGGAGATGGCTCCTTCTCCCCCTCCCTCTCTCTCCCTTCAGCAGGGAAAAGACTGAAAACTAAAACCCCTGCCAGCCTTGGAAGATTGTTGGGGTGAGGGGACCCATCTGTAGTTCATGGAGGAGCCTACACTGGAGTAGGTAGGTGCATGAAGCAGCTGTGACTCCATGGGAGGGCTAAGATGAATCTGGCTGGACTGTGGTTGACAGAGAGAGAGAGGTTATGCTGGAGCAAGATAACCTGGGTAAGATCTTAGGATCTTAGATAGGGATCCATGCAGATGCAATTGAATTTGTGACCCTAAGGGATAGCAGAGAATGGAACAACTGTTGCCCGAGGGATGGACTCATGTTGGAGAGATCTATCCAGGACTGTTCTCCCATGGGAAGGGACCCCACAGGAAACAGGAGTGGACTCAAAGCCATTATCCCCTGTGACTCTGTGGTGCAGATCCATGGAAAAGCAAGTGTCCCCTTACAGGCCATGGAAAACCCTACAGGACCTGGGTAACCTCCAGCCTTTTGCCTTAGCCCAGTGTAGTGGTTTTGAGTCTAGGCATTCCTTGGTAACCAGGCTGTAACCAAGGAACCAAGGCCATGTTCCCAGTATTCCATACGATTTTTACGTAAACAAGT
>JAWWMA010000100.1:3832730-3848281 GCA_035041425.1 Mionectes olivaceus | reverse complement strand
GAATATTGTAATCTAATAATGTAATAATATGAATATGTATGTAAAGATGTTGTAATCACACTCAGAAATTGTATAAATTACCTGTCTTTGCACTGACCACTTCGAAGCTCTTTACCTGGCCTGAGCTGGGGAGCTTCTGGACGCCGCTAATAAATACCTTACTGTTTAAAGGCATAAAACTCTGTCTCTAAGCAGTTTTTATTGGCCTTTTCGGGCCAATATCAGTAGATATAGTTCTTTAGTTTTTATTTTGCTAATGATAAATCCTCATATTATTTCTCCTCAATCAGATCTCTTTTGTCTGCATAAATCCTCTCTCAACTTATAGCAATTAGTGTGTGGGGGGGCAGGTGCGTGAGAGAAATTGGCCCAAGGCAAACGCACAACAAGGAACTTAATAGGAGTATTTGATGGTGACAGTATTCCAGTGGGGTTACAAAGAGATGCCCCATAGTCCTGTCTTGTGGTTGTGTCTTTGGCTACTTGTGCTTCATCAGGACTTCTTTTGGTACTCGGATTTTTCTCTGATATTTCCCTGTCAGCCTCTACTATCCCAGGAATCCCTGGCTCATCTCTTTAAGACTGCAGTATTCCAGTCCATATCAGTGTGTCTGATATGCCTCAGAGTTGCCTGAAGAGGGCCCTCACAGATACTCTGTCTCTGTAACGTTTTCATACTATCCCACAGTTTGCCAGGGACAAGGTTGATACTGTCCCTCTACCCTGTCCTATCTAGCTTAAGGCCCTGCCAATGAGTGTCACCAGTTCCTGGGTAAAGACTGGGTAAAGTCCCATCTGAAGCCAGCATGCCTGCTGCAGAGTCATGTATTAAAGACTCAGCTCATCTATTTTTTTCCCAGTATTTCTGCTTTCAAATGGAATTATGGAGGAGAAAATAACTTGTTCCCCAGACTCCCTTACCAAATGTCCCAAAGCCCTGAAATATTTTTTGATACCCTTCAGACTACTTGTTGCCACTTCTTTAGCCCCTATATGGAAGACCAGTAATAAGTCTGTGGGTTGTACCAGGCTTGGAAGTTTCCTGATGACATTCTTAATTCAGGCCCCAGGAAGGCAGCAGACCTTTCCATGGGTTGGGCATGGTCAGCATATTCCATTTAGAAGGGAATGTCCTATGTCTAAAACCTGTCTTTCTTCTGCTTGGAATCAGCTGTAATACAGGGTGTTGACCTTGCTGACTGTGGTGGTGCCTCTGACTGGACCATTGTCAGCTTCGCCGTTAGGATAGTCTTCCACATACAAAGTCTTCTACCTTTTGTGCACAGGTTACTGCGGGAGTGAGTGGACAGAGAAGGATTTTTCTTGAATCCCCAAGTATGGACTACCCTCCATTCACCTCTTGCTTTACAACTGGTATCTATCTGCTCCTTACTGGGGGATGGATAGAGATTCCCCTTGATCTTGAATTGTTTGGTCCTGTCTTAGAGAGACCAGGGCATGGTCCCATCAGTCTATCTCCTCTGATTCTCTAATGCTTCTCAGCCTTTTACTTGATCTCATAACTCTGCTCCTAGGGAGAGTAGGTCACATCTGATGTAACTGTATATTACTCTTGTGTATACAGCATTTTAGAGCTGGAGGGAAAGTTCTGATAAGTAACATGGCAGGAAAATGGGTCGCCAATAAGCAGAGTTATATTTTTCCTTACTAGTGTTCTTTCTTTATAGACATTTCAGTGGGAGTGAAGTCAGATGGATCATATAAGGAAGTCTTGTTTTCTGCAAGCCAGGCTGTATTCAAGGCCTTGAAGTATTTGTGAGACACTGCCTTAGTTGGTTGGAACTAACTTTGGGGGATGTAGCAGCGGGAGGAAGGGGTCAGGCCAGAGTCCATGTGGTCAAGCCTGCAGCCTCGTGGTGGCCACAGAAGCCACAGGCAGGGCAGGGCGCACAGAGGCCACATGGGGCAGCTGGCAATTAAAACAGCTGCCAGGTAGCCCACCTGCTGCAGGTGCCAAACATCCCATCCTAGCCACAGAGGCCAGACCACATAAATACAGCAGCACGTGGACTCTGTCTTGCCTTCTCTCTCAGGACTTGCTATTGGCATGTGGAACCAGATCTTCGTAGGATTCTTCAGTGGCCGTTATTTTTCTCTTAATCTCTTTTCTCTCTCTCGATATTTACTCCTGTTTCATCTCTTAATCTCTTTCTTTCTTTACTCTCTTAATATCTCTTTCTTTCCTTCCTTTCTCTTCCTTAGTAACTTGAGTGAGTTAAAACCGATGGGCTGTATTTCACCAGGTTGTGTGGATTAATGTGTACTGGGTACTTTGGTGAGATGCTTCATCTTGGTTGTATGTTACCCCTTTTAACTTTTGCCAAAATGCCTGTTTTCTCACTAAATTAAAAGAAATCTCTTGGGAAACATATGCAGTACTTTTTCTTTACAGGACCTTGAAACGCTGAAGAACCGAAAGGCTATGCAAAAATTATTTTTGAACCTTAGTCGTTAGAAAAATGCTTGGGTAAGCATGTGGCATGAACCCCGTGTCTTACAGTTTTGAATCACGAAAATTCACTTTATACACAGTTCTGAGGATCTAACTGAGAGAAGAAGTGTTTCTGAACAGAAGTTCCAACCTCTAGAGATACATATATATATATATATATATATATATATATATATATAAAAATATACACACTGAAAGTAATTCCTGTCCAGTGGAGGACAATAATTAGAACATTAAAAATAAAGGAAAGGTTTTGAAAAAAAAATTATGTATTTAAGGAGTATTTTGGAATTATTCTAGAGGTACTGACAGTTTAGGATTGCACATTGCTGACAGGTAATATCAATAGTGTAATGTTAGCTATTACAGAATCAGGGAATTGCTGAGGTTATGTTTCCCTTGTGTTCCGAATCTCAACACTAACCTCATCACCTGAGAACACAGAAAATTAACAGTTGAAGTTTGAAGAGATCTCTTGAAATCATTTGGGGCAAATGAGAGCCGGTTGCCAAAGGCCACGTTCAGGCAGCTTTTGATGTCTTCAGGGATGGAGTCTCCACAGCAACCCGGGGCAATCTGTGCCAGTGCTTGGCGACCTTCACAGTGCGAAAAAGTGTCTCCTGATATTCAGAGAGAACCTCCTGTGTTTCAGTTTATGCCCATTGTCTCCGGTCCTGTCAGTGAGCACCACTGAAAAGAGTCTGGCTCCACATTCTTTACATCTTCCCTTAAGGTATCTGTAACACAGTAATGAGGTTTCCTCTGAGTCTTTTCTTCTCCAGGTTGAACAGTCCCATCTCTCTCAACCGTTCCTCATAGGAGGCACGTTCAAGCTTCTTAATCATCTCTGTGACTCTTCATTGTACTCTGCTTAGTATGTATGTCTTGTGTACTGCTGAGTCCAGAACTGGACACAGTATTTCAGGTGTAACCTCCACAATGCTGAGTAGAAGGGCAGGATTATCTTTCTCCACCTGTTGACAACAGTCTTTCCAATGCAGCCCAGGATGCAGTTGGCTTTCTTTCCCACACGGACAAAAAAATTGCTAACTCATGTCTAACTTCACATCCACCAGAACTCCTGTGAACTCCATGATGTTCCTGTCAACTCACTTCTTCAGCATGTTGAAGTCTCTCTGAATGGCAGTGTAACTCTCTTGTGCACCGACTCCTTCTCTCAGTTTTGTGTTAACTGCAAACTTGCTGCAGGTGCACTTTGCCCCATCATACAGATATAATTGACTCCCAGGATACAAAGGCTATTACTGGCCTCCACTTAGATTTTGTAACAGTGATCACTATCACCTGGATGTGATGTATTTTCAATCCATCCCACTGTCTCTTCATCCAGCTTCTCTACAATGATCTATGGGGAGATGGGGTTGAAAACCTTCCCGAGGCAGGCAGTATCAGCTACTCTCCCCTCACCCATCAAGCCAGTCATTACAGAAGGTTGTCAGATTAGGGAAGTATGATTTCCCATTTCTGAATCTGTGCTGACTACTCCTGATTATTTCCATATCTTTCAAGGATCTAGATATGATTTCCAGGAGTAGCTGTTCCATCATCTTTCCAGGGATTGAAGTGAGGCTGGTGAGTTGTTTTCTGGAAATTCCTGCTTGTCCTTTCCGAAGGCAGAAGTGAGACTTGCTTTCTTTCAGTCCTCAGGCATCTCTCCCAGTTGCCATGATTATTCAGAAACTGCCAAGAGTGTCCTTGGCAAATGTGATGATGTCAGAGAGCTCCCTTGACACTTATCAGTGCAACCCAAAAGGCCTGTCAACTGATATATCCATTTTCCATAAGTGTTTCCTGACCTGATCCTCTTCCAGAAAGAATAAACCCTCTTTGCTCCAGACTTTCCCCTGTTTTCCAAGACCTTGAGTTCCCAAAAGATAGTGCTTTTAGATAGACTGAGTAGAAGGAAACTACTCAATATTTGTCAATATTGTTGGTGACACTAATGAATTATGTTCTGCAGGAGCATCTGTATACAACTCTCATAGAACATTTAGTGTTGGAAGGGACCATATCACCTAGTTCCAACTCCCCTGACATGGACAGCGACAGATTTCACCAGATGAGGTTGCTCAGAGCTCCATCTAGTCTCTGGTAGGCTGTCTATTACCTGGGTCACGAAGTTATCCATCATGCATTTCAGCAGTCTCCTGGATAACCTGCAGCTCACCCTGATACTTTTCCAGCAGATGCCAGGGTTGTTGAAGTCCACCAGCAGGACAAGAGGCTGAAAGTGTTATGCCTTCTGTAGCTGGAGCAAGAAGGCTTCATTCTCACCTTGATTAGGCTGCCTTTAGTAGACATTAACCTTTGCTGTCTTGGTGTCTGATTCTTACCCATAAGCTTTCAACCTCCTCCTGGATGTTCTTCAGAGACAGCTCTTCACTTCAGCTTAATCCACCTTTTGATGGAAAGGGCAACCCCTTTGCCCCTCCTTCCTCCCCTGTCCCTTCTGTACAGCCTGTAGCCACTGGTAGCTGCTCTAGAGATGGGATTTTTACCACCAAGTTTTAGTAATCGCAAGGAGGTCATAGCTTCCCAGGAGTGCGGTGGCTTTCCACAACTCCTCCCATTTGTTGCCTATGCTTTGTGCATTGGTGTAAAGGCACCTTAGCTGAGCTGTGTTGCCTTCCTAGAGGAACAACTCTTATTCTTTTTGAGACAATTTTCTGGTGTTTCCCTGTTGGCTTTTATTGTTTTGGGAGTCCCTGGCTCGTCCCTTTAAGACTGCAAGTATGCTCCAATGTGCCTAGCACACTTCAGACTTGGCGAGGTGTAGATGCACTTCAGCTGGGCTATTGATTTCATCCCCAGTGGGATGAACTTTTGACCCAGGTGTGGTTGCTGCAGCAATGGTTTTCACACCCGTGTGGCTGGAGGTCGAAAGGCGGTCAGTGGAGAATTGGACTGGTGAGGAGCAGGGGCTGTGGCAAGCTGGCATGGCGATGGCTGGGCTGCTCTGGATGAGAAATGGGGCATAAAAAAAGAGCGTGTTGCCGAGCGGGAGCGAGCGAGGCAGCACAGGCTGCAGCGGCTGTAAAGGGCGCAGAGGCTTCCCCGGGTCCATACAGGAGTCCCAAAAAGGCAGAGAGACAGTGAAACTGGAACCATTGGGCTTTTTATCTTTCTCAGTTCTCATGCAGTCTCTGTCCCAGAGAGAGCATGTATGTATACACGTGTGTGTGCACGGAAAGACCCACACTGATAAGTATAAAGACATTCCTAAAATTAAGAGATGGAGTTGAAGTTATCAATGTTAGATGTAAAGGAAACATTCAAAATGCATTTAGGTGTTACATTCATTCCTGACCAGTGGCTTTTGCTGTTCCCTCTTACCCCAACTCAGTCTGGAAATATACACTACCAAATGTGTGTAAGTTTTGTAAGCAGTCAGTTAAAGAAGGCGGGTTATCTGCTGTCTTCTCTAAGTTGCTTAAAACAGATTTGTGAATATTGAGAATAAAAATGCAACAAACAGAAAACCTGCATGTACAAACAAAACAAAAGTTCACTATAACGACCATGGTATATGTACTTCTACTGTTCACACATCATGGTCTAACATAATAGACCACAGAAATCAGGAAAACAGTTGTTAAATAATTGTTTTTTAATTGCATATGTTATTAACAATCATTAAAAGTTGTTTGATCAATTAACCACAGAGAGAACAGGATGATAAAAGGTGAAAAGAAGTATAGAATAATAGGAAACAGATATAAAGGTTAATAAATGTGTCTCAGCTGTACGAATATTTGGCTTGGTTACAATTCTTGTTGTGTTGTTAAATTGCCAAGTGTCAGCACAGCTGACACTTGTGGAAACAGAAAATTCTTGATGAGACAATCAGAAAAAAATAGTACAGCACATGCATAAACTCAATAATACAGGCACCTGCCTCACCAAATCATATAGAGCTTTTCCTTACAAAAGTTCTGTCCTTATCTGTTTAAGAGGAAAATATAGGGGTTTTGTTGCAAAGGTGTGTTCTGTATCATATACAAAACCATCCTAAATGCTGGAGGAGAAAGCTGGTATTAGAAGTTAAGATTTTGTGTTTAAATATCTGATTAATCTCACCCTCAGCTGTCAGAGTTGATAATGATAATGGCGTCAGTTATAGGCAATCATGACAGAGAAGGAATGTCTTTGAATTTAACATTATGAACATCCTCAGAGTGAAGAGTCAGATGTGTGATATAAAAGGGTTAGTATTTTTGCTATGTAAGATTTTGCTGGTTTATTTTTCCAGTTCAGCTGGAAAGCGGAATACCTGGAATTTCTAAGTGACAAAAAAATGTAAATAAAGCATTTTGTTTGATTTTTAAAAAGCTGTGCTTTTTTTGGTGTAAATAGTATTTTTGTTAATGTTTGAATATAATTAATATCTATAATTAATTTCATTAATATAATTTAATTACACAAATACATATTTATATCTATATCTATACAGGAAACCATTCTTAACAGACCCGAAAATATTATGAAATCCCTAAATTCGAATATTTTGAAAGTTTTAAAGGTTTTTCTGTACTTAAAGAAAATATTTTTAAAGTACTCTTTTCCAAACAAGAGCTTGAAAATCACCTTCACTGACAGAAAGGTTTTCTTTATAATAAATCTTGGTGAGATAGAGCATATAAAATGAGTTGTTTGTATATTGCACTAATGTTTTCCATTGAGGTTTTCTTGCAGAGAGCATTATCTTTTTTAAAAATTTATCTTAACTACTGTTTTGCTTCCTTTCAATAACTTTTTAAAAAATACTAATAAATTTGCAGTTTCTGGAGAAGAAAAATCTGTTAAAAAATATCTTCTTGTCAGTATGTAGCTCTTCACTAGATCTTCAAATTTCTGATACTGGGTTTCAAACCAGAAAATACATCTCAGGAATGGGAAAAAACCAAAAAATAACTGCAGTTATAAAGAAACCAAACTGTAGGTTTTTCTAATCAATGTATCTATTATTAGCTTTGAAAATATATTCGTATGTTGGAGCATATTCTTTAATCTGCATTTATATGTAATGATCTTGTACAGTTATATAGAGCAACAGCCACATATTCCTATAAGGATTATGTCATTAGAATACTTTGTATTCTCATGAGGTTTTTTCGAATAATAACTGGTTACTTAAATGTAAGAACTGAGAGTGTGAATACATTCCTCCCTTTTCTACTTTATTGTGATCTCTGCCAAATGAATGTAAGGAACTAATTTGCAGAGACAGTTACCTATAGGCAACATATAAATTGTGCAGTTATGATACTTACTGAAAAACAGAGGTACCAGGAATTCTTTACTGAAGCCGAAGAAAAGAACCAACAAAACTGGAAGTCTTTTCTGGGAGAGAAATCAGCCAAACAATTACACAGACAATAGGTGCCAATTTAAAAAAAAAAATTAAAAATGAAAATAAAAAGTACTGTAGCCTGAAAAGTCTCTCTGGCAAAGTATCAGGATGCAAATGCAGTAGGAAGCAATGCATAGAAGAAGTCAGCATCTTGTGAAATGCATTAGGGGGAAGATGAGAACAGCAAAGCCAAGAAATGAAATGCTTTCATGAAAGCAATTTCTTTGTATTAAGGTGTAAAATTAGATTCAAATTTAAACACCAGAATGAGGAACAGCATTCAGTTTGGAAAACAAACATTGGCAAACAAAGAAGATATTGCACAAATCAACACTATGTCAGTCTCTCTCACTTTGAATACCAGAGTAACAGGAACTTCCTTCACACCTGTCAGTAAGGTAGCCTGCCACTAGGGGAAATATATGGTCTGGTATTAGGCTTGCATACATGCCTTCAGCTTTGGGTATTTAGGCATCTTAGACTGAGCTCCCTTGCAGAACTTAAATGAAAAGACAAATGCTAGGATGTTCAGCACTACAGGTGAAAGGCTACACTTCAATTTGGCAAAGTATGTTTAAATTAGGCCTTATAATAGGTTGGTTCCCCATTATTTTGTGCCATTAACTTGGTTTTAGAGACTTCTTTAAAGCACCTTCACTTGTTCAATCTTTCACAGCCAACTGATTGTCTCTCTAACAGAAAATGAGAGGCAGAATGTCAAGAAGAGCAAGGATTATCTTAACCTTGTATTGCACTGATTAGAACTTGTCTCGAAGTCAACTTGTTCAGAATAACCTGATGACTCAGTCTCTCAGAATGCTAATCTTCAAAATCAGTGCAGCAAAGGACAAGAGGATTAAAGCCACATTCAATCGTAATGAGATCAATCATTAAAGGCAAAACAGAGTCCATTGACATGAGATGTCTAGCATGTGTAATTGCTTTTACTTTAAAATTTTCATTCAGACAAAGATTTAGAATCATTGTTCTGTCATTACATTTTGCCTATTATTTTCATTTTATTCTTAGTAGGTTGTTAATAAAACTCTCGGTTTCCTGTAGATACTTGCATTGTAGCTTTAATTTATACAGACGCTTTTTTTTTTTTTATAATGAGGAAAGGAATCTGACTGCATAGCTTCTTCATATTATTCACCAGATTTTTTTTCGTTTGAATGTTCAGAAAGGTTTGCTCATTTTTAAACTTTCTTTTTCCTTCTTTCTGTAAGTAGAGCTCCTTATTTCACACAGAATTTTTCTCTATGTCTGGCAAATGTATTTATGAACCGGATAGAGCATATGCAGTCTGCTACTGGATCATCCCCATCTTCCCTCCCAACTCCACCCCAAATACCAGGTAATTAGGAGAGGAGTGGAGCATTGTTTTGAGTAAAATAGAAATATGCAATCTTCAAATGTTGGTTTTTTTATGTTTCACTTTGTTTTGTACAGTTCACTCAAAGACAGTTACAGCATTTCATCTCCAGAAAGGAAACTGTTAGTTGTGTTGGGGTGGGGAATAGCAAAGGATACTCTACATGATTAATTAGCCTAAACTATGTGCTAAAAACAAATAAATCTAGAAGCAACAGTGCCAAGTTGTGCATGATTCCTATTCAGTTTATCTAAGCAAAGGAATACAGTTTGGAAATGCACAGCTTTTGGCCAACTCCTTCTCTATACACAAGGAAGGAACTAATTCTCATTTAATTAACAAAACTTTTTTTGTTCCAATCATTGAAATCAGGAAACAAGTTGGCAAACATACCTAAATCATGACTAATAATTTAAAAAACATTCTATAGCAACTATCCTAAAAATTTTTCCATTTTCTTATTAAGCTCCCACTCCTATCTCTTGCTTACATGGTCTGTACAAACATATTTATTGCATTTATGGATATATTTCCTTAAAAATATGTTTTGAAGAGTGTTAAAGGGATGACAACGGAGGGATTCTAAGGAGTTTGAGGTAAAGTATATTATCGTCAGAGGAGTTAAAGTAATTGAGGTGGGTTTCCACATTTCGAATAAAATAATATTGTAATGTTTCCCCTCCTCACCTTTGAAATTTGCTGTTTCAATGTGTGTGAGCTGGCTCATTAACAAAGTACAGATATTAATTCCAGTATTCTTTAAGGCTCATCTCTACTCAGGAGTCTTACCTTGAAGTTTTAGATATATTACTGCTCCATAATAGTACAAAAATACTATAATTACAACTACCTTTGCTTTCAGATTCTCCCTTTCTCACTCAACCTCCTTAGGAGGTTTTAAACCAAGATAATAAAATAGATGAGTGAATGCTCTAACACAGATGTTATATGGCATTAGCATTAGCAGTAAATTCACTACTGAAGCACATGGCTATTCTGATATTCAGTGAATGAAACAACTTTTCCTGATTTACTCTCAATAGAATGTAAGGCATCAAAACAGAAAGAGATAATACAAAATCAGAAATTATGATTTTTGGGTTTGAGAAGGGATTAATGAATGGAAGATACTTTTAGTTGCATTTATCTGTTTTTTCCTGCCTAAAGTATAGACTACAAAATATTGTTGCTTTCTTAGGTAATGTTTGCTGAATTTTGTTTCTGTTTCAGCTGAGCATGACAGAGGCAAAGAGTGGAAGAGAGGACATAAAGGTGGGGGAGGAAAGAAATCAAGAGAAAAAAAAACTTCCAAGGAGTGCTAAATATTCATAACACAAGACATAGACTGTTGCAGTAATGTCATAATTATCAGCTGTAAACTTGCTATACAATGCATAAAAATAGCCACATGCCGTCTAGTAATCATTTTTTTCCCAGACAAAACAGAAATTAAGGGCTACAGTGAAATTGTAATCCTTTAACCTGGAAGAGTGGGAGAACAAGTATATACTACTTGTTGGTATTTTGTTTCCTGGGCTTGTACCTTGATATAAACATAATAAAACCAATAAAAAATCCTTATGCTCTAGAAGAAGTCTCTCTTAGGGATAGATGGCAGTTCACAAAAAGAACAGAACATCCATAACAATAAACACTGACTACATTTCTTTGGACCTCAGTTTTCAGCCTTCTTTCCTGTTTTGAGTCTACTGTTGCAATTATGTTTTCAGTGCAGATCTAGGATACCAGCTCTTAATATGAAAATCACAGCTTTCAAAATTGAGTTAATTTCACTTTTATACATGCTGCTTTTCACATGATGCAAATTTCCTGATATATTTCACATTTATGACAGTATGTTTTCTACTGCAGCTGAGCAGTAATGTTGTTCATTTTGTTGCAGAGTACATACATCATTTTGATACAGTACATAGCCTTTCCAAGTACATCCCTTTTGTTTATATTTACGCATTTTTAATGTCTTTTTTATTTTTATGCAAGTTCCTATTGTCATAAGGACAGAGGATAATCATGGATGATGCATTTTCCTTTACAAAGGTTTCCAAGCATGACTTTGGTGAAAGAATTGTGCCTTGTCCAGTGATCTTTTGCCTGTCTCTTGCTGCTGCTGCCAGACTGGTAAAGAAAACACAGTATGAGTTTAACAAATCTTAGCTGATAGCTGAAGCCAATTAAAGCTCTTTCTTTTTCAGTTCAGGCTTAAAGAAGTGTTATGAATCTATTACCTTTGACATCATGTCCACAGTATATCATAGACTATTTTCAGTCAGTATAATTCCCAAATGAATGGATTCAAATGAAGGCAGCACCTTTACTGCCTTGTTACAGATGCCTGAGGAACTTGTTACTAAAATGTACTTTACAGAGCAGTTTGTCTGCCTACATCAGAGTATTTAATGTAAGTAAAGTATCCCCAAAATTCTTATACAAACAGTTTTTGGAAGAAGCAGGCAGTTTCTAAGTCCAGTGTGAACACAAAGAGTACTTGCAGTGCTGTTGCTCTGTCGTTCCCTATTCTTGCCCTAGAGCTGAGCCCTTCAATCTCGTTTAAAGCAGCACAGGTAAAAAGCTTGTGATTCTTCACTTTTCCTTAAGAAGTCAGGAAGTCCAGATTTCTTTAATTTGAATAAAGTTCCTGATAGTAGCCCACACCCCATATAAGAAAAATCTAATAATGCCTGAAACCATCAAATGCCTAAGGCCTGATATGTGGGGTCAGCCTTCTGTCCTCAAACTGGAACTTTCTGTTGCACTGAGTTGAAGGTAACTCATTTGAATGTGTATTGCAACCGATAAGGTTGCAATACACATTTCACAATTAGAAAACACCCAAGTTTCCCGGCCAGAAGCTCTAACTTTTAGCCTGACTTAAAGGCACAACAATTAAATTTCATTGTGAAATGTGAATGTTATGGACTGCCATTAAGCTTCCGCTTTCAGCACCTTAAAACTCTGTTTTCTTTTTCAGAGATAAATTTTCCTTTGTTTTAGAGTACCACAGTCCCTAAAGTTACCTTAAAAAACTACAAAAATGACCCAATTCTTCTATTTAGTCACTAATATTACTTCATGCCTAGGCACTTAAGGGATCACACTGTATAGGGTACAAATTTGGTATATAAAGATTTTGGTTGAGTTAACTGTCTCTCAGTGAAAGTTTAAGGAAGTAGTAAGATACCTTTTCCTTTTTATTCTGGTTGTCAAATGCCAAATATTTTCATGGAAATCTCAGTACTTCCCTCTTGTGAAAATATTAGCCAAAACCAGAAGATTCTGGGTTAACTGGATGGAGTAACAAATACCTTTAAATTACCAGTACCCTAAATTTCAACACAAACCTTCATTTTGTTTTTACCTAACACATGCCAAGAAATAAAGCAACACCATCCTCACCACCATCATTAATCCAAAAAAGGGGCAACAGGCCTCTTTACTCTTCCATGAAATCACACTATATCAACACCAAAGTGAAAATTTCTTTGACATGAAATGACATAATAATATTTTTCAAAAATATATGAAATATTAAAACACATTTCATATTTCTCTATAAGAAACAATGATTCATAGATTTTTTTAAAGATCAAAAATTCAAGCATTTCCCAAATAATCTTTATGGAAATGGAGGTAATAGTAAACTGATGGACGATCTCACTTTTACTACCCTTGCTATTTGACTTACCTTACAAGTCATAGGGATTACTGTCATGCTGAACTGTAACAGTATTAGACAGATATTCTAGATTGGCTTACTACTTAAAACTTAAAATCAAAATTAGATTTTCAAATGGAATTCAAAAAAATGTGAAGTATGCTTCCATTACTTTTGACAAGATATTGTAGTACACAAAGGAATATGTCGATCACTGAGCATAGCTTGAAGAGGCCTGTGTATACATGGGGAAGGAAGAGTGTTGTGCTTATCTTTGAGGATTCCTTCCCTCTCAGACTACTGAAGATGATTTCTGGCTGGTGTCAGAAAATGAACCGTAGAAGAAAACTACCCCCTCCAAAGAAAACCAGCTGAAAAAGATGCTGAAAATCTTGAAGACTCAATTAAAAATTAATTATCATAATATGAATTTGTCTGACAGAAATCTTTTGACTAACATATCATCACATAGTAGTACCATTATGTAAACCATGATAGCTTGGCATGAAAGCCTGGTCTATTTTGTAATTCCTCTGCAAGCCCCACCTTCTGTCTGTATCTTTAAGTATTGTTAGCATATTATTGGAAATAGAATAAGAATTAGTTCTTCAGCATATTAAGAAACAAAAAGTATCTCAATAATCAAGACACTGAACATGATGTATATTTTTTAAAAGAAGCCTCAGGTTCGGATAAAAAGCCTTCCCAGTCAATCCAAAAGCACAAACCATTTCACAAGTATCTTTCATTAGAAGCTCAGTTATGGACAGAGAATTGTTGCTAAGAGGGTTCCTTAAAGTAGTCTGGATTAACTGCAGGTCCAGAAAACAAAAATACACAGACCCAACTGTGTCATAGGTAGGTAGCCATTTAGCTAAGAATCAAGTAGTTCTACTGTTCTGAGAGCTAATCTCATCAAACGAAGATATTTTAAACATGTCAAAAATCTGCAGTCTTTTCTCTACCACTGCGCAAGTAAGAGTTACAAACTTCTTGGCCTTCACTTTAAGATGGCCCAATCAGATTTATTTCTCTCTAGAAGACATGTAGTTGCATTACTATTTTAAAAGTGTCTAGGATAACAATTCTTGCTTCTCAACAGGGCTCAGATATTGAGTCTTCACTGATTTATTTTATCAGCTGTCTTACATTCACATATTTAGCAGCAAATGCCCACAGAAGCAATCACATGTACTTGTGTGAACTAAGCTTCAAAGGACTATGCCTGTTTAATTTATTTTCTTTCTATCTATCCAAATATTTAGACCAACATGCATTATAGTTTCTTTGTTTATTCCCAAGCATTCAACTTATTTACAGGAATTAGGCAATACTAGAATTTTAATCATGCCTCCTTTCCAGCAGACTCTCCAGTTTTCTCAATATTTAGGTAACCTCCATTGATCTCTGCTGGCTGAAAAGAGCTATATATGTTGGGTTTACGTGAATAGTTTCGGTAAGGACTGGGGGGGTGCTGTAGGAGTGGCTTCTGTAAGAAGATGCCAGAAACACCCTCCATATCAGACGGAGCTAGTGCCAGCTGGCTCCAAGACAGACCTGACACTGGTCAAGATCAAGTCATTCGGTGACGGCGGTAGCACCTCTGTAACAACATTTTTAAAAAAGGGAAAAAAGAGCTGTAAAACTACAACTTTGAAAAAGAAATGAGAATATGTGAGAGACAGAACTCGGCAGACACCAAGGTCCATGCAGAATGAGAAGCAGGAGGTGCTCCTGGTGCCTGGACAGAGATTTCCCTGCAGTCCCTGGTGCGGATGATGATGAGGCAGGCTGTCCCCTACAGCCCATGGAGGTCCATGGTGGAACAGAGATCCACCTGCAGGCCACAGAAGAACCCATGCCAAAGCAGGTGGATACCCAAAACAGCCTGTGAGCCTGCGGGAAGGCCATGCCGGTGCAGGGTCCTGACAGGATCTGTTGCCCCATGGAGAGAGGAGCCCATGCCAGAACAGGTTTGCTGGCAGAACTTGTGACCCTGTGGGGAACCCACACTTGAGCAGCTGTTCCTGAAGAACTGATCCCACGAAAGGGACACATGCTGGGACAGTTCATGAAGAACTGTAGCCTCTGGGAAGGACTCACACTGGAGGAGTTCATGGAGGGTTATCTCCCGTGGGAAGAACCTGACATTGGATTAGGGCAAGAGATTATAGAGGAAGAAGTGGCAGAGATAACAAGTGACAAAGAGAGTGCAACCCCCATTCCACCTCCTCCTGTATGACAGGAGGGGAAAGAGGTGGAAAATTCCGGATGGACTGAGTCCAGGAAGAAGGGAGAGGTGGGTGAAAGCTGTTTAAAGATTTATTCTAATTTCTTAGTATCCTACTTTAATTTGATTGGTGGTAAGTTATATTAATTTTTCTGAATTGAGTTTGTTTTGCCCACGACAGTAAATGGTGAGTGATCTCTCCCTGTTCTTATCCAAGAGCCTTTCTTAATACTTTTTTATTTTTTTCCCCCTGTCCAGGAAGGAGTGATAAAGTATCTTGGTTGTGCACCTGGAAGATAGCCACAGGCAATCCACTACAGTGTATCTTTCGGAAGGAGAATTTTCAATTTTTCACTACGTGTCAGCTTAGCTACATCTTACTTTCAACAGTGCAGGCTCAGTTTACATGAATGTTATTAAGAAAGATTC
>JAWWMA010000100.1:3781516-3801109 GCA_035041425.1 Mionectes olivaceus | reverse complement strand
GCAGCGAGGTCCTCAGGATGTAGATGGATTGCCTTACAGGGCTAACGAGCTCCACCTGCCCGGGGAGTGTCCCTGACTGGGAATCAAACCCAGGCCTCAGCAGTGAGAGCGCCATATCCTTAACCACTAGACCACCAGGGGCTCCCACAGCTAACACAGCATCTAACAAACTAACAAGTGTTTGGATTAAACCAAGAGGTTTGCTAAGAACCTGTGTTTGAACTCAAAATCTGGCTCTGTGCTCAGCACGTTCAAATATGGTCTGTCAGCATCTACATTTGGACATGGCTAACAAAAAATGCATGTAATGAAAGAAATTGCAGTGAAAATGTTTATGACATTACAGAATGCAACAGAACTACACAGAAAACTTGTTTACTCAGTGTACTTCTATGTCCAGTGATTACCTATTAAGCCCCAAGCTCTCTCAGGGAGCTTGATGGGGAAAGGTACTTAGATTCCCTCTGGCATTGCATGGCAGAAAAAAAAAAATTCTCAGGAGACTGAACAACAATCTTACACTTACAGACTTTTAACTAAGAGGCACTTCCAAGTCAACTGCTCTTGTCCTTATAGAGGAATTCAGCTTGCCAGAAATTAACCAGGAGAATAACACGCTGGTACAATCTGGGCTGAGGGATTCCTAAAAAACCTGGATGACAACTTTATGGAATAGGTCCTAAGGGAACTGACTCAGAAAGGTGCCCTCCTTGATCTGCTGCTTGTCACAGAGGGGATCTCGTGAGCGAAGCGAAGACTGGTGACTGTCTTGGCTGCAGTGACCACAAAGTGATTGAGTTTAAAATCTCTGTTGACAGCAGGAAAGGTACCAGCAAAACCTCAACTCTGACCATGAGGAGAGAGACTTCAGGGTGCCCAGGAAATTAGTAAGTAATGTCCTTTGAGAAAACATTTTTGCAGGTGCAGAGGGCCATCAGTGCTGGCCACTTTTTAAACATCGTCACCTAAGGGCACAGAAGCAGGCAATTCCCAAGTGTCAAGCAGGTGAGGTAGAAGGCCAGCTTGGTTAAGTAGGGATCTACTCTTGGAAAGAAAGCAAAAAAGGGTGTATGCCCAGTGGAAGCAAGGTCAAGTGACATAAGAAGACAGAGATGCTTCTTGCCATCGTAGGGAGGAAAGTGGTTGAAGCTCAACAGGAATTGAAGGTGGCCAGAAATGTGGGGAAAATAGAAATAGGGACAGAGACAAGACACAGGTGTTTAATGCTTTCTTTGCTTCTGTCTTCAGCACGGATGATGAAGCTACTGTGGTCTGAAGGAATTCATACCATCACTGAGTGTTGATGTGTGAGATGTGCTGGAACTTCAGTAGGAACTGGATTCCAAGGCAGAAAAGTGGTGCCACCATTTGCATTGCTAATGTATTTTTCTCCATTACTTTAACATCAAGAGTTCAGGTCACAGTTTGCTTTCACCTGGAGGGGTGTCCAGCACGCTTGGAACCAACTACCCCAGAGGTTGAAGCACAGTCCCACTATTTACCATGGATTAACCCAGACTGCACTGAAAAAGTTGAAGCTCCAGAACACTTGAAATACATTGATAACATCATCATGTAGGGTAACATAGCAGAGGAAGTTTTTGAGAAAAGGAAGAAGACAATTCAGGTCCTCCTGAATGTCAGTTTTGCCGTAAAGCAAACTAAGATCAAGGGACCTGCACAGAAAATTCAGTTTTTAGGAGTACAATCTACGCAGAGAAGTGGGATATCGACCACATAAATTCACATACCTGTTCTGGCTTTGTATACACAGAAACATACACACACGTGAAGAAAACACACAAGCAGACATACTGTTAAATTTTTTCTTTCACTGATTGCCCTAGGCAAAATTGTTCCACCTCTAATGTATTGTTTATTTCTTATGTAAGGATTGACTCTACAAAATGAGAATATTAATATCTTTTAACACACAGATTATGATATCAATTACTCTAGTGAGGACTAATGAGTTAGTTCCTCTGCATGTGCTTCAGTTTAACTGGAATCAAAATTATACTCAGAGTGCCATAATCAATTTGCATTAGAATGGTGTATGCAAATTACTATAATGAGTGTTGGAAAATCAGCAGATAGGATTGCGGTTTATGTAACAAACTCTATAGGCTCTTTAAAGTACTATTTCAGTCTACAAAGAGAAGACCTTATGGAATGAACCTCAGCTTTTCATTTCACATTTTTCCATTATCACCAAACAAGTGTGTCCACACATGTAGACTGCACGGATGTAGTTGTTACCCCTAGAAGTGTTTCCTGAAGTAGTGGGGCTTACTGGTCCTCAGCATGAACTGAGACCTTTCCACTGAATTGCAACAGGATGAAAATTTAATTACTTGTAAGGAAAAAAAAATCTTCATGAGGATTATCAAACACTGGAACAGGCTTCCAGAGATATTGTGAAATATCAGCCCTCTGGGATAATCAGAAGCAGACTGGACAAGACCCTAAAAAATTTGGTCTTCAGCTCTTCTGCTCTGAGCAGGACACTGGACTAGAAAGATCCCTTCCAGTCTACGGAATGCCATCATTGTGAAGTTATAAATGACAGCTGGGCAAACCAGAAAAAAACACCTCTAGCAACATCAACATGGTAGTATAAATGCACTCCAGGCTAAAAATGGAAGTGTTGGGTTTTTTTTTAAATTTTGGCTCAGACTCTTCTGAAATAAGGAACATCCTGTACATAACTGAGGCAAAGTAACCCAGAGGAGCCACACCCCACTGTGAGGGAGTTACTGTACTGGCACTTTGCATGGTTCTCCACTTTCCAAATCCTATATGAGAAAAAGCTATGAATGGATTTTCCTACTGGTTGGTGATTCTTGTTTTTGCCTCACAGTAACATGACAGCCAAAGCAGTTTCAAATATCCTTACTATACAATTCAACCAGGGGCCAGAACAGTACATATATGGTTTATGATCCCATAATCTTTTAATTCCTGCCCTTCATCTCTGTCAGTCTTCTGTACATGCTGATGGGTGACAATCAAGGGTTGGACAATTACTGTATTTACCACCAAGCAACTTGTTCTCTCATGCTAATGATAGTGCCTGTCAAAGAGAGGAGACCAGTGTTGTGACACTGCAATTGAAAGCCTTCATCTCAGGTCAGTCACTGTCCCTCAAGAAGATCACCATAACATTCAGTATTTTCAGATCCAGTGTTTGTTTCTGTCAATACATATATTGACAGAATACCTTGCTATAATTTAATTTTGCCTTTCCCACACTGTTCCTCAACTGGAGTCTCTTAATTTCAGATTTGTAATTGCTTAGAGGGAGGAGTTTTGGGTCCTCATAATTCATTCTCAGCAAAACATCTGTGTCTCATTTAAATCGAGACATATATGTATATCTTATGCTGGCTGAGAATACCTCTTATTGAAGTACAGAAAAACATTTTCAACGGATTCTTATAAATATTTACACCTAATCAGAAAAGAATTAATCTTGTGTATAAGGAACAGGAAATTTGAGTAATAAAATTATAAGAAATTATCACATAAATCTAAATTATGGTTGGTTAGAATTTTGAACATTAGTCAAGAAGAGAAAAAGGATAAATTCACTCAACAACTTTTTTGCTTTGCATGATATACTCTTCTGTACCATTTGTCATCTGTTTTTGAATAGGGCTATATGCAATTTTTGAAGTGAAAATACAAATACATGGTTATGTTGACAAGATGTAGTTGTTTCCTATCCACCATATGCATATTATTTATAAACTACAGGGGGAGAGTTCACTCAATGTGATTGTGACTGAGAGTTATTTTTACCTAAAAACTCTGATTTGCATATGTGTCATATAAGTTTTGTACTGCAGGTATTTCAAATTTTGATTTTTTTAAATAATTAATCCGACAGACTAAGGGTTTTTAATGAATTAATTACACTACCTATAACCTAATTAAACCATATTAATAATTTAAGTATTTTGTAATTTCCTACTTTTTAGTTTATACTTTTCCTTCATTTTTATTTATTTTTTTTTTAATATCAGAAGCATCTCCGATTGGGGGTAAATCCTTCTTAACTGACAACCTGTGTTACAAGCCTGCTTAATTAAATACAAGTGTGACTTTTCACATTATATATCTACATCTTGTAATGAAATTAATATTCTTGTGAAACTTAGGTATTCTTTAATGCTGTTGTTCTTTATTAAAGAAGTCTTCTGTGTGCAAGCCATATAGAGGGGAGACAGACCAGTAAAACGTTTTTTGGCATTTTGCACATCAGCAGTTAACTAGTGTCAATTTGATTCTTTCCTCCACATGTTGAAACACAGCTCAGAGCATTAAAGTCATTCTCCAGTGATTGGGACAAAAGTAGGTTAGTAGAGTGGGTTGCTAGGAAACCAGTGTCAGCGTCATCTATGACCTTGCAGAGCATAAAGAGACTGTATAGATTTATTGAGCTCTGTGGCACATTGTCTAAGTCCTCTGCTTGGCTGTCTTACTCTATTTCCATCTGCCATCATGCTGTTGTGCTCCCTCACACATGGACACATGCCCTCCTCCCCAAAAGCAGTTATATAAAAGGAGAAACATCTCTGCTTCTTGAGAGTTCCTAACACATCACTGTTATTATTCTGCTGCAATAAGCTACAGTATAGTCTCTTAACTAACTAGACACAGAGAAAGCAGCATAAGCAAAGCCACATCCTTTTAACCGGTGGCTTCTTCATACTATGGTTGTAAGAAATATCAGTTGTGCTGGAAGCAGCATAATGAAAAATGTATAAACACCACAATGTAATTTTACTGTCACATTCAAAACATTTTTTCAAAATTGAGTCCACAGTTTTCACAGTTGAGGTGACTTAAGGTTAAACAGTCACATACTGTAGGGAGCAGTGGCACTCCTGTCATCTTCCTGATTGCTTTTTTAGAAACAGCTAAAGGTAGCATGTAGGAGAGGAAACAAATGAAAATGTGATCTCACAGAAAGAAAGTATTAAAAACAATCCTTTAGATGTGAAAAATCTTCCTGTTATAAGAATTTCTCTTTCTCTTAGGGAGCTTTAGGTGTTTACTATTTCAGTGTTGATGATCGCACTATAGAATTAGAAATGACACTCAGTGGGGGCCAGATCATGAAATCCCAGTCAGTTTAGCATCTTACTTGAGAGAAAAGGACCACATATAAAAATTTCAATTTAAAAGTACTGCGTTAGGTACCTGGATGGATGTATGGTCCTTTCCATAGCTCATAATGCATATATGCTATTTTATTATGGAGAAATACATGTAATAACAAAGACTATTTTTAGGAAGGAAAGGACCACTATTCCTATGCAATCAAATTATCCATATTGTTGCTTTACCCTGTTAGGTCCTAAAAGAATGCTAGAGTGGGTCACTCTGTGAATACCAATAAATTCTGGTTGTATCACAGCAGGTGGAAAGGCCTTCTTGGAGGCAACTGCTTGCTTCTTTCATTTAAACCCTGAGACCCCTCTGCAGAGCATCTCATCTGACTGCATCTACCTTAGAGGTTTTCAGGTGCTGTGGTGAGTGCTGGAGCAACATAATGCTAAATGCTGTGTGACTCAGTGCTGACAGTGGATAAGGCTCTTTAATAAGTTCTAGTAAAAAGCAAGAAATGCAGTAGTTGTTCATTTTTTATTACCCTCTCTCACATTATATAACATAAAAATGGCAGAAATAGTAATGAATTAGGCAGTTCTACTCCTTCTATAAGTAGCTTTTGAATCGTTATGTTTGATAGGCGACAGAACTGAGATCCTCAAAGTGCTCTGTTGCCCAACATGGCCTATTAGCAGAATTCAGGGTGTACTGTGCAACCCAGACCCTAGAACAACCCAGTCATCCACCTAACTCCTCGGGTAACTAGAAGAACACCTATGACCATTCCAGATAAAATCCTGTGGAATGCTCACATGTCTACAACTGGGCCTATCTTCAGGCACTTCTGCCATACTAAGAGACTGAGGATTTGTCACTATTCACTCAACATTTGATTCAGAAGTTACGCCTCTTGAAATGCCAAACTCCTGCTGAAGATCATTACTGTAGGTGTATTCAGATGTAGGCTGATGTCAAGCAGCCCTCAGTTTGGCACAAAACCTAATTTATCATGAACATAGCCAGGATCTCTGTTTCTGCCATGTTCTCAAGTCTGCCAGGTGATTAAACAAAGACTACCCTAACCTCTTCATACATTCTACACTATTTATGTCATTGGGCTAATAAGGATCCCCAGGTGTACAATGACACAGTAGTTCAATTTTTTTTTCTGATGTTTTTGATAATCCATGTTGGACTTTTGTCCACAGGTGGCAGAATAACCATATAGTTCCCCTCAGTTTATAAGCAGATAAACACTGACAGAGCCATTTAAAGTCTCTCAGCAGGATAGAAAAAAGTATGTTTTGAGACCTTCAAGCTCCAGTTGGGAGAAAGAAGAGACATAGAAGGAAAATGTATAGCTTTAAGAGAGACCTGAGTGAAGGGAAACTGCTCATATCCCAGTCTGCACCAGCTCATCTTTCCAATGCTCTGACACAGGCCAGAGCAAGAATGGTCACCTTTGCAGCTTTGTGTGCTACACAGCTGGCTGCAAACTCTGTGCCTGAAGTGATGGGATATGACTAGGAGTATAACCACAACAGAGTCCTCATATAATTTTCAATGAACAGACTATGCCTCTCTAATCTGATTAGATTAAGAAAGGAAAAGTTTTAAGAAAAAATACCAAAGTATAAATCTACACCACTGCCAAACCTTTATTTTCCCACAGTTTTAGTTTCTCTATCTTAAAAAAAATAAAATCTTTAAAGTGAATACTATCTCAGTAAAAGGATTTCCTCACCACAGTAGTGTTGCCTCCATGAAAAGCAAGAGATTGGGTTGTCCTCAGGGTTAGATAGCACACAGTCTGAAGCTGTATATAATTAGTGTCTGAAAAGCAAAATTGTGTTACTGTCGGTCTTATTCAGAGCAATAAGACCTCGTGTACTCTTGATTGTCTTTTAAAGCGACAATTAAAATAATAATGACCAATTTCCCATTTGGATTAAAGTTAATCTGAGGTTATCTCTATATTAATAAGTAAAGAGAGTGCCCAGAAATACCATTACCTATACTTAACTCCCAGAACAGTCAGTACCATGCTTTAACTTCTGCCCACAAGTACTCCCTCCTGCCTCTGGATGTTGCTCGCAATTTAGAGCACTGCAAGGAACATTACCATTAAGGAGTATGCATACAATTACAGTGTTTTAGAGGCTACAGGGCCATAGGGCTGGGGCGTCCCATGCTATGTGGGTATCAAGGATGCCATGGAAAACAAATAGGAGGAATTACAAATCTGTGTGCTGTTGTGAGCTTTGATCTTACTGGGATTGTGAAGATGTTGTGGGATGGTTCACACTTCTGGGTTACTTCAGTGGAAAGACACAAAATTTTTAGGAAGGACAAGGTGGGAAGATGAATTAGAGTTGCCCTTTATGGGAAAGAAGAGTTTTCTGGAGTTCCGTCTAGGGAAGGGTGATGAGACAACTGGCACTTTATGGGTAAGGATTAAAAAGCAGTCCAGCATGGGAAGAAGTAGTGGTTAAGGCCTGCCACAGTTAGCTTAAAGTAGCTTCACATTCATAGGACCTGATCTGTAAGGAGAACTCAACTTCCTTGAATTGAATTTAGATAGGCAGACCAGTCTGTAAGGTCATCCTTCTGGAGCTTTTTGAAGACAAAAGTAACATTTGCTGTGCTCCAGTCCTTAGATTCCACTCCAAATTGCCATGATCAGTGAAAGCTTTCCAAAAGCATCCTTGCAATAGCATCTGCCTAGGGAAAGGATTGAGTCACAGTTCCCTGTCAGTGTGAGTGATCAGCTAAACTTGGAATCTATTTCCAAATCATGAAGGACATGGGAATGTTCAGGAGTGGCCAGAATGGATTCACAAAGGGGAAGTCATACTTCTCCAATATAATAACCTTCTACAGTGACTGGTTTGGTGTGTGAGGGAAGAGCAGCTGAGACTGCCCACCTTGACTTCAGCAAAGCTTTTGACACTGTCTCCCAGTAGATTACTGTAGGTAAACTAATGAAGAATAGCTGGTTGAGCAGACAGTGAGACGAATTGAAAACCCACTGAATGGTCAGATTCAGTAGTACAAAGCCTAGGTGAAGACTAGTAACTAACATTGTACCTAAGAGGTTAATACTAGGCCCATTGATGATCTGGCTGATAAGGCTGAGTGCAGCCTCAGCAAGTTTGCTGTTAACACAAAACTGAGAGCAGTACCTGATGCTTCAAAGGATTATGCTGCCATCAGAGAGATCTCAGCATGCAGGACAACTGGTCTGACAGGAATGTCATTAATTTCAGGAAAGTTCCTCTTCTGGGGAAGAATAACCAATATATCATCAATATATGCTGAGAGTCAATTGGCTGGAAAGCAGCTCCACAGCAAAGACCCTGGACTTCCTGGTGGAAATCAAATTAAGCATGAACCCATAACGCACCTGTGCTGAAGAAAGATCGACAGTATCCTGGGCTGCATGAGGAAGTATGTTGCCAGTGGATCAAGAGAAGTGATCCTTCCCCTCTCCTCAGCATTGATGAGGTCACACCTGGAGCCCTCTGGCCAATTCTGGACTCTCAAGTACAGAATAGATATAGCCATACAAGAGACAGTGTAGTGAAGGACCATGGAGATATTAAAGAACTTAAGCATCTTTTCTGAGGATGCTGTGAGGAAAGGCTGTGTGAGCTGGGTTTGTTCAGCTTTGAGTAAGAGGGGTGGGAAGGGGTCTTCTCGTGTGTACAAACACCTGAAGGGTGGGAACAAGGGTGGAGTCAGGCACTTTCTAGTGCTGTCCAGTGACAGGACCAGAGACAATGGGCAATGGGCACAAAAAACCACAGGAGGTTCACTGTGAATATGCTACCTAAAGATTAGGATCAAAAAAAACCTCCAGGCTAGTTTAGTAGAAATAAGACACAGAGCAAGTCTTTAACAAAGGTTTTCTTGCAGAAGGAGTACAAATGACACTCGTGCCCCATCTCCAGTGGTTCCACTGCTCCCGCATATGCCTCGAGGCATACCTTCCTGGAAATTGAGCCAGAGGTCCTAAGACCCCTTTTCTTCCTCATCTTCCTCTTCTTCAAGCATGTACTCTCTTTGGAGCTTCTCTAGGATGGAAGTGAAGTGAAACTGCCTCAAAAGCAACATGGTCAGCATACTGAGGTGAGATTCTGCCTCTCCACTCCACTCTGGTGAGACTTGGACTGAGACCTGGAGTGCTGTGTGTGAAATCTCCATCCTTGGAAATGAGGGGTGGAGCACCCCTTCTACAAAGAAAAGCTGAGAGACTTAGGGTCATTCAACCTGGAAAAGAGAAGGCTCCAGGGTGTCCTTACAGCAGTCTCTTATAACCTAAAGGGAGACTATAAAGGAGCTGGAGAAGGACTTTTTACAGGGACATGAAGGGATAAGAAAAGAGATAAGGGATAATGCCTTTTACTGAAAGAGGATGGGTTTTGATTAGGATGGAATTCTTTACTATGAGAGTGGTGCGGCACTGGCACAGGTTACAAAGAGCAGCTGGGTGCCCCATCCCTGGAGCTGTTCAAGAACAGGTAGGATGGGGCTATGAGCAACCTGGTTGAGGACAAGATGTCCCTGCCCATGGCAGAGAGTTTGGAACAAGATGATCTTTAAGGTCTCCTCCAACCAAAACCATTCTATGATTTTAGGATTCTAGGCATAATAACATATTATGTATAATCTAACACTCACTGAACACTTACTGATTTTAGAGTGCAGGGAAGGTTCACTGGCTTGAAACCTTTGATCCTTATTCAGACAACAGATACACTTCTGTGCAAAAAATCAAGGGAAAAGGAAAGATTAAATTTTTATTGGTAGATCTTATGGTCATCAGAGCGGTGGAGCTTGGTTGGATGTATAGCTGATTCTCAAGCAATTTCAGGCTCTGAACCCCCTTTTCTCTCCAAGAGTTTGTGCAACCATCACTGTGAAACATCAGAGATATTGTTTAAGTGGAGGAAAAAATGCAACAGTTCTGAAATAAATATCTGTCATTTTGTTGCAGAGTCATTGAGGCAAGCAATTTCAATGTGATAGATCTAAAATGTACAGAACACCTTAATTCTTAGACCAAAAGCTACTTTACCTGCTTACTGATCCCATGCAGTGAAAGGGGTCACTGTAGAGGATTATCCTAATGACACCTCAAAAATTACTCCAGACTTAGCAGAAATGGATCACATCCTCAGAAATGCAGAACACCCATTGTTGGCAAAACAAATGTTTTAGAAGATTTGCCTTTTTAGCAAGAAAGCAGGCATCAGAAAGACTCAGAACACCTTCACAGATTCTCTGGTCTCTGTGCTGGGAGAGGTAACTAACTCATACTTGCAAGACTTTGACATGCTTTGATTAGGAGTGCCAAATAAATCACCTACTGAGCCAGGGGAATCAGAAGGAAGACTATTGTGATGAACAATAAATGAATGAAATGCATGGTTTTTTTCCCTTGCTCTGCCTCTTTCTTCTTCTTCCCTTTGTTTATAGGTAGGTAGGCAAAAGCACAGGGGAAGAGTAAAGTATTCCTTTTGGACTTACTCACCCTTCAAACCATGAAGTTCAATATACAGAGCTTGCTGCTGAAGGTTGTCGTTGGGGTTTGGTGTCAGGGTAGGGCTGGCATCATTCAAAGCTGTCATACCAAGAGATCAAAATCAGCAGAACCTGTGGTTGGACAGTGCCTCCTAAAACGTTTCCACAAATTCTTATTTCTTATGTCATTTGAAAATAAGGAGATTAAAAAAAAATCGAATCAAATTTCAATAAAATCAAGACACAAACCCCAAGAACCAGCAAAACAAAATAAACAGTGCTTAATATAGGGCCATAAAAAGGCATGCATTTCATACCCTCTACCTTTCTGCAAGTTACCAAGCAGCGCCCCAGTTCAGTAATGGCTAATATTAAGCATTGTTAAGCATAGATGAATTAATATGTTTTAACTCTGCTGCATTGTCCATGAAATTCTTCTGGTTATAACAAATCCATTCCAAGCAATAGGAACATTTTAAAATTAACAGTTCAGACAAAATTGATATTACACCGTGCTCATGATTTTAACCAACTTTATTCACTTTTTCACTACAGCCATTTTGTGAGGAGAAATTCAGGTATTTCCCTCCAGGTTTTCCTGTCTCATAAATATTTTATAAGGGAAGTAGACAGTCAATTTAAAGTTCAAAAATAGGTAAGGGTGCTACCTGGACAGCCTTTCATAAAGCATGTTCATAAATTGAGGTATCAAAGTTAAATTAAATATCAGGCTGATGTATGGAATAATATTCAGATTTGTGCTTATGAATATGGTATATACAGTTTAGTGACTAAAGAATGTCACAGAGCTGAAATTATTTACAAACTGTGGCTAGAAGCCTCTAGAGTCACTATAGTTATTTCAAGGACCTGCAGAATAGGTTACATACCATTCATGTAAGTTCACAGAGGAATGCCATGAATAAGAGCAAACCAGAGAGCCCTAGTTTGACAAAAAGTTACCTGAAATGTGTTAGAATCCTCTCCTTAATTCTGCTTGAAATGTACCAGCCTTGGACAGTCAGATTGCCTTGAGAGGGTGGGGCATTTTGTCCACTATCCATATGCAACAGTTGGGAATATATTAAAGATGGAATATTTGCTGGAAGGGAGGCCTCTACTTTGGTTCCTGGACTCTTGAGTTTATGAATACATATGTGTATGTAGAGATAGCTTCTGCTTTCCCAACCTTTGTTTCTCAATATGCCATACAATGAAGCAGAGTGGAAGGAAAAGAGCCATTCTGGGAGCAGAGAGCAGTCTGAACAAAGGCAAGTTCAAATGCCACATGCAGTACCAAGTTGGTTGTATTCAAACTGTTTAGTGATGTGCATCTGAAAACAGATTTAGGTTTATCAAGGGATGACATATAGATCTGCTGAAACGACCTCACACTTCCCCAGTAGTTGTGATACATTCATTTGGTGTTGTGCAGTATCACTGCTGCTTGCAGAGCACATGGATCCCTTGACCTTACACCCTCCCTCTGATCTTATGTGGGACCTTTGGCTGCATGAACTGTGAGATATGCATGCAGGCTGAAGGACTCAGATGGCATTTTGACTGACAGATAGATTGAAAAAATGCATTTAACATTCTAAAAACCACAATGATTTCTTAGACCTAAAACATGAACAGGAGGAGAGACTTCACAGAATTTCTGTTTCCTGGCTTCGAGTAAACATGTTGTGTGGTCATTGAATCTCCCCTTATTTCACCAGAACTAAACCAATAAAGGACATTGGTACAGTTTTCTTTCCTTTCATGTTCCAGGGCAAAGATTTGATGCAAAAGGGCAGTTGGTTTTGCGTATTTCAGCAGGTCAAGGACAATCAGATCTTAAAGGAGGTATTAGAAGTTGTTTGCTTAGTCCTGTTTTACTTGATGCCTAAAATGGGGGGAAAAAACTTTCCAAACAATTTAGTTATAGATAGGATAGAGAGCAGCACTTTAATGAAGGTCTTCTAATGCACGGAATGTCTATGGGTTCCACAATTTTCTAGTATTAATCCATCCAATTCAAGAACTATATGTCCCCAGGTCCTCCCCAAATCTGCCCCCTTGGCTTGCTTCCATGGAATTGACTCAGAGGTCTCAAGACCCCTTTCTTGTTCATGTTCCTTCTCAGAGTTTGTGTTGTCTTTGAAACTTCTCCAAGGTTCTGGGCCTTCAAGGTTGCTTTGGGTAAAATGATGTCTTTTTGTTCTGGTCTAGGGTTCATATGCCCTAAACTGGATGTGTTTGGTAGAGTCTTTCCTTGAGAAGAACAATAAGCAAGTCTAAAGAATTTAGAAAATTCAATATGAAGTGTAAGAATAGTGTTTGGTAAGTGTCAATCTCTGTTCTAAAGTGTTAGACACTACACAGCTGTACTAAAAATCCATATTTACTACACAGCTATACTAAAAATCTAGAAAATGCTAAAAATTTTGAAAATTCTAAGACATCATGCTGAATTAAAAGCCTTACTCTGATGCAAAGGATTTTTATTCCCAAACCATCTACAGTCATAAATTATTCAAGGTTTTCCCCCAGAAAACTGATCTATACTTGAATCCTACAGTAGCTGACTTCAGTGAAATTCCTTTTGTCCTATGGTCTAAACTCAGTCAATATGAAATTAGATGCAGTTTTGTAGGGTTTTCAGGTTTTCAATTTTTCTGTATGTTTAAAAAAACTTAAACACAAAAAAACCACAAAACCAGAAAGGAAAAAGCAAATGTGAACAAGCTGGCATTCAAGAACACTAATTTATATATTTTGCATTCACAATTTATGAAACTTCAGATCTGTAATAATAAATATATTATTAACTGACATATTAAAAGACATACATAAAAGACATACATAAAAGACATACATACATATATATAAGTATATAAAACTTGTAGAGAATCTGACCTTCAGATGATTGATGAGACCAATAGAGTTCTTGTGCCTGTTTTTTGTAGCACATTTTCAAGATATAGTAACACATACACACACAAAAATTTGTCCAAAAGTGACATTAATGGTAAGAACAGGCAGCAGATTTCCATTCATTAGATATGTGAACATAAAAGCATGCTTTTCTTCCATGTTAGGCATCTTGAGATTTGTATAATTAAAAAAACAAACACACAAAAACCAAAAAAAAACCACTTTTTTCTCTACTGTTAGAGTTTCAGCAACAAGTCTGTAGCCCCCATGCCATAGCATAAAATAACAGCTCTTCTGAGTATCTTCAAAGAGAAGAAAATATCATAGATAAGCTCCTTCTTATCAAGAAAGAAAATATCTTCAAATTTTCTGCCCTTAAATCATTATTCAATGAAAAAGCCAAACCAAACGAAAACCAAGAACAACAAAAGCCTTCCACCCCTCAAAAAACCCAACCAGCCAAAAAAAAAAAAATCGAAAAAATCCAACTAAACAAAAAAGTGGCCTACCTTAAATGTACTTCCCCTCCTCGCATTTGATTTTAAGTTCAATTTCAAAGACACACATGGCTTAAAAATGTCTCCATCCCCCCAAAAATACTGTTTTCATCTTTCTGATATTTCAGGTCCAGTGCTGTCTGTAAGAAACAGACAGAGGTACTCACAACCCAATTCCTAACTATATTAGCATGCCCTATTGTACATATTTCCCTCTTCTGTTCAGTGGTACCCATTCCACCCACCCCAAACTATTTTTATTTCTCTGTCTTGGCTGTGCTTTGTCATGATAATTGACATTTAGTATTATTTACTGCCCAAAATTTAAATTTTGAATCTTCCAATTTTCCTGTCATGAATGTTTCCAAAGACACAGCAGGATCAGCAACCACTACAATATTTACTGTCCCCATCCTTCTCCTGCAAATTTGATTTTGTAACAACCAAGCTGGGTTGAAGAGCAGAAATCAGTGAATGGGTAGGGAGAGGAAGGCATCCCAAAAGTAGTGCTTCTTCTGTTGAAATTCTACTGACTGCTGAGAGATTTGCAGTAATACCAGTGACTTCAACCAGTCTTCTAGGACCATTAAAAGGTCTTCAAGGCTTGGGACAGGTGCCCAGCTGTATGGGTGCTGGATGTACAGTGTCAGAAAATGCAGAATTTCTTCTGGAGAAGATTTCTTAATTAACTTTTCACACTAACAAATTGAAGAAACACACACTGGAGTTCTGAATTGCTTACTCTAAATTTCATTAATCATGGTGGGTTTACATTCTTGTTACTGAAAAGCATAATGTGGTGATTCATCTGCATACTCACAAACACAAATGATCAAAAATTATATATTTACTCTAAAAGTGTACTATCTGAAAAGTCAAAACTTAAATGATGGAAGAGATCAAATTAGGAGAAATAAAAGAAAGAGAGGAAGACAAAACTTCGCAGTGCGAGAAATAATTTCAACTGTCTAGTTTTTAAGTTATTTCGGCTTCAGAAGCGATTTAATACATTTGTGAAAAAAATGTTCTGACTGCTACTTTTGCTTGCCCGGGAAATTGAGAGTACTGTTGGAGAAGGGCAAATTAGTCGTGACCCTTCAGTGTAATACTTAGCGCTGAAGAAAGATGATAGCTGGAGCCGTCATTAGATGTGGGATTTTTTTTCTGTTTCCTGAAACAACTCCCAGTGGTTGCAGCTCGTCTTCACGCGGAAACTACTGTTTTGTTGCCAGTCATGTTTAAGATGTAACACTCAGTTACAAAATGTAAAACTGTTTCTAGACTTCTTACCTTGTCAGCTTGTAAGTGCTGAGCAATGCCAGATAACTATGTAACACAGATAGAGTAAAAAAGCCTTGGAGAAATACAGGGGACTTGAAGACCCTGGATTCAAGCCACGTGCTTGCCCAAAGGTTTCAGTTGTATTTAAGGCTCTCAAAGTTTCACTAACCGAATTTTTGCAAAGCCTTTTGGTTCTTTAATACCTTGAGATGGTATAAAAGAGAAAACACTGCATATGTTTCGCAAGATATTTCTTTTAATTTAGTGAGAAAATAGACATTTTGGCAAAAGTTTCACAGTTTCCACACAAAGTTTCCATACAATCAAGGAAAAGAAGCATTTCACAAAGCACACAGCACACAGCAGCTCACACAGCTGAGTAAAATAAAACCCATCACTTTTAAGCTACCCAAAATATTAAGAAAGGAGTAAAGAAAGAAAAAAGATTAAGAGAAGAATCAGTAGTAAAGAGAGAGAGAGGAAGAGAAAAGGAGTAAAGAAAGAGATCAGAATAACAGAAAAGTAGTTACTGATGAGGATCCTTCACATGGTGACGGCTAGAGAGGAAAGAGGAAGCAGAGCCCATGTGTTCTTGCCTTCTGTGGCCAACACTCTCCCCACCCCAGGATGGACCTGTGGCTCACTGACCAGTCTGTAGGTCCAGACCAGAGTGAGAGGTAGTGAAGCCACCAGAGGCCCAGGGGATGTGGTGTGGATGGGCTCCCAAGCTGCTCTTTTTACTGACAGCTACCGCATGCAGCTCCTGTAAGTCTGACATGTGAGTTCCAAGGCTGCAGGCCTGGTCCCTCTCTCCCACATATACACACAGCTGAGTTCGTTCCAACCCAATAATGACATAATCCAGTGAAACTCGAATCCAGTGTCTCACAATGACCAAGGCAAAACATTCCAAACAAAGGTGCTGTCTGCTGGACTGAAACTTCTGTTCCAGGGAAACTGCCATTTTGAATTTTCTCAATGACAGCAGATTTTAACACTTGCATTAGTTCTATTGCCAAAAACTTTTTGAATGACAAACAATGATACATTTCTAGTGTAAATTTGCTAATAATACAGATTTCAATAAACGGAAAACAGTTGAGAGCAATAAAACTAGCAAGGCTGTTTTTAAACCCAGAGTTTATTATCATCATAAATATAATTAGATGTTATCATTGTAAGAGCTTGTGTATTGGGAGGTAGCTTTTAAAAATCTGCTTTAATGTTGCCACCAGAAAACTACAGCAAAGACTTTCCTTGAGTTGGTAGGAACCAAAGTTGACTCCTCCTTTATTCAACGCATTCAGTAGTTGGAAGTATCCACAAATAAGCACAGCATATACCTACTAAAATTTGATACTAAGACATTTTTGAGCTAATTCTCTAAATACCCAACAATGTCCTAAGACAGATGGAGTTATGTTGTATCCTTTCAGCTCCATTTTCCAGTATTCTGTACTAGGCTTCCCACTGAGTTTTGATACGTGTTAAACCTTCATTAGAATATATATGTATATCATGCTACATAGTAGGATTATTAGTGTAATTAGCATCCCAGGTGTGTTGTTTTTGCAATTGCTAAGTCATGGTGTCTGAACAGTAGTCTGGGACTTTTTTTCTCACTGTGATGTATGCTGACACCAGATGAACTTACACAAAGTTCTTAATCCTCACTACAGGGGAAGTTTCTCAATGCATAGTTTTGATTACTACTTAATATTGCTGGAAATAAACATTCGGCTCCTACACAGTTGGAGAAAGAGCCAATAGGATCAGATTGTAAAAGTAAAAAAAAACAAAAACAAAAACAAAAAACCAGACTACCACTTGTTTTGTTGAACTGGGACTGAAGTTAATTTAGTCACACCTTCTCCCAGAGGACTTCTGTAGTAAGCATTGCAAGTCACAGGATAGGCCTTGATTGTTTGTCTGGGAAAAAATATCACCTTAATAAAAACATGCACTAAGGAATAAGAGTATGTCCATACACTGGTTGCTTCCTCCTATATTACAAACAACAATGTGCATTAAACAAAACACTTTTAATCTTATGAGTTACAGATTAATCTTTGATTATATCTTATATACAACTCTGAACCACAGACATTGTTTTTCATATTCTTTTGAAACTTGTACTAAGTGCATCAGGTTGTCAGTTGCAGATTAGATGCAAATGCCAAATGAGCATTAGATTCTTTTAATATTTCATTAAAAATAAAAAAGATCAATGGGTGTGAACATGAATGTTTACCCACACAGCTTGTGTTTTTCCTTTACAAAGTTGTGAAAGTAATTTACAAGATAATTATGTATTTTAGTGATTCAGTTAAATTAATAAAAAACTTACACAGAATTAACTGTAATTAATATTTGACTTCTTTATCTACCTTAGAAAAACCTGGAGGAAGTCACAATAAAGGTGGTATGTAAAGGGTGATAAGATCTGAGACTAAAATAACTGACAAAAATTGAGAAGAATAACCTTTCTTCCTCACATTGCCTCCACAAAGTGAGGCTCTTGAAGATTATACACAAGATGCCTCATTTTATCCATGTGTCTTTTAAATCACCTTTTGCATGCTATGATAAGCTTGGTCCTGATTTTTTCAACATTGATGTGGTGTTGGTTTAGTGGATTACTCAACTGGAGTTTCTAAACCACCAGCAAGGTATCTTTAATTTTGTATTCAGTTAAGGTACACTAACAGTGTCTTTGGCAAAACTATATTTTAAAAAATGCAAATGTATAAACAGTTTTTAGCGAAATCGTACTCCTGAAACATGACAAAGAGAAACAAGGGAATACTGTCTTCCCTTATGCAGCCTTGTTTGGCAGAATCTTTCACAGTAAGCCAGTCTAGCACCAACCCATATGCAGGGTTGTTTGGTTTTTGGGGGATTTTTTTTTGCGTATTCTAAATTACTGTCCCTGTCTAGATGAACTCTTGCCTCAAAGTTCTAAAACCAGAAGAGATTTCATATCTGCAGAGAGAAAGAGATGGGCTATTTCATGAGGCAAGTGTTCTTTAGAGCAGTAAGTGCAAAAATCTTCATCTTAAGGGAAACTTCATCTTAAACTGGCAGAACTAGTGCTTTTAATCTCTTCAGAATGTTTCACCTCTTTTAAATGTTCTTTGAAAATTCTTATTTATCACTACAATTTTCAAACATTTTTATATATCTGTCAGAACTATTCTCCTCAGTGAAGTTTTATAGCTACAAGCTACAATTTAATAAAACATTTACTTAAGCGTATTTATTTTTTTATCCCTTTTTCTCCAAACAGAGTAAATACCAATGTTCATTTACCTGTAGAAACTTTTTGAATTTGTTTTATATTTTTTAATTCCTCTTTATCTCTACTTTTTTCAGTATACTTCAGCTGCTTGGACGGGTAACGCAACAACATATTTACTAGTCTCAGTGAGAATTTTTATACCATAATAATGAAATCGAATTTTATGTAACACTTTGACTAAAAAAGGAGAAACTTAGACAGGAGTTAATTATTACCAAAACCATTGGTAGATTTCAATACATGATACCAAGTAAGTCTTAATAATTTCAATAGGACTCAGTCATAGTACTTTTTGTGTCAGCATCTTGATTATTTCAGTCAGATAACTGAGTAGTTAATTATGAAAGAATTCGAATCTGATGACCTTTCTTGTAAAGTTATTCATGATAATAATTTTTTTTGTGTGAAATAATGGTTTGATACTTCAATTTGTATCAAAGAATAATGTATGAACTCTCCTCACTCTTTTATTCCAAGCTTTGGAGGCAGGATTCAAACTGCTTTCTACATAAGTGTATGCATTAAAAATAGCTGCACCACACTATCCTTTAATCAGTATGCTTCCAAGTCCCTTCCTTATTAGTTCCTCTGGTATTTGGAAAAAAAACCCCAAACTGATAATCAAAATACCAATCTACACTTTATCTTCATATACTACTTGTGTTTAAAATGACAAAAAGATATTTGCATGCCTTAACTTTTATATCTCTTGCATTTTTGCTATTAGTGGGAAATAAAAGAATTTCAAATGTCTGTAAAGTTAAGTCCCTTTTCCTTGTTTGTGTTTTCTCATAAATCCTACCAAACAGATGCATAAACTTGTTGTCAGCTGTATTTGTCACTGTACAAGCTGTCTCGTGCCAGATTTTCAGCACGTTAGACATGAATTATTGTGTGCTCTCATCCCATAGTTACTTTACAAAGAAGCAAACTGTCCTAGTTAGAACAGCTGGGACCAAT
>JAWWMA010000100.1:3758453-3776629 GCA_035041425.1 Mionectes olivaceus | reverse complement strand
ATAAAGCGTTCCTGTTTTGCGGGTTCCTGGCTCCGGCTTCTTGATACCACGTCGCATTGTCCACCCCGGCAGCGACAGCAACCAGTCTGGTGCTTCCTACCTTTGCTTTTTCTTCCATGCTTTTTTTTCTCTCCATATCCACTTATGTTTTCTGGCAGCACATTTCAACACTGAGTCAATAGTGCTGCAGGTCTTGCAATCTTGGCTTTAAAACAAAGTATTTCTGTGGTTAATTCTTTAAAAACTCAGAATGTCTTACATTGCAAAATTACAGTTCACTTCAAGGAGTGCATTTGCGTAGGACACAGGTTTTCTTTGTTAGAGAATAAGAACAGTGGTGTAAGAAACTTCTCTTACTATCCTTGCAAATTTAATAAATGTATTTGTGCAAAATAATCTTACACAAGATAACAATGAGACTGTGAAGAATATAGGAACAATCCCTGAGACCTATCCCAGACCTATCCATATCCGTGGATAATATATTTCACTGTATGAGAGAGAATATACAACCATTAATTAAGGCAGATCATGAAACTCACCATGCTGTGAGTTCCAAAGACTTCTGTATAAAGAGTAAGGTGAAAAGTGAGATTCTGTGCAAAGTCAGATTTGCTTTCTCTGAGGAAAGGCTTTTTTAAAAAAATATTTGCAGGAAAACAGTACTTTTTTTGTAGGATGACAAAGCAAAAAAATGGACAGGTTCATGTCAGTGTGAACCTAAACACTAAAAATCTCTTAAGCTTTCTGCCAAGGTCAAGGAAAGATTATTTTTTTCCTCTTTTTTCATTAACAAAGGAACATGAAAGACTTGAAACAAAAGACAAGTTTTTACAAAGACTGGAAGAAACTAATAAATATTTCTGTTCTTAAAAAGAGAGTCTTAAATTTTAATTAGAAGCTGTGAACAAAAAGTTATGAAGATTTGCCTGCTACAAGCTGCCTTCCACAGTAACAATCTGACAACTGGCCTCAAGGAAAGGCACTTTTGTAAAAAAAGCAGTTTTTTAGGCCAAGTCTTTCCTAATGCCAGTTCAGTGACTTCAGGGAGGTGGTAAGATGATACAAACATAAGTCTGTGGAAATAGACTACGGTCTATGGTATGTTTTCTGAATGGCACCAGTGAAAACAGGGATGTTAGCTGTTGGCATTTTGTTTGAAGAAAAAGGGAAATTAGTATTACTTCAACTGACGGTAAGATTATTTGGACTTAGTTTATATACAGGAGAAAAAAATTCCGAGACACCTCTGTGATGTAGGAAGCTGGAGTTTACCATTTCACATCACTATTTCTGTATGTAGAAGGGTGCTATCTTCCATGAAGGTTAGTTCAGCATCCTCTGAGCACACTGCCACACACTGTAGAGGAGTGGGTGATACCTTCTGAAAATGTTAGCCTGAACTCACATATATATTTTTTTACTTTTTAGGAAATATTTTTCAATTCAGTTCAAAACTCCTGCTGTGATTAATAGACATTTTTCAGTATCAAAGCTAGGTATGCTCAAACTTTCCTATATAAGTTAATACGATACTGCAGTAAAAATATTACAAAATTTCGGAAGGCAAGTTTATTACAAAATTTCTCTTGCCCACCTCCAACCTATACCCTGAGAGAAACAAAATGAAAGATATATAATACCTTGACGTTGTGCAGAGATAGTTCAGCACTACCTAAAACATTTGTGAATTATCACCACTGGTTTGGTCACAAATATTAAGCACAACAGCACATGGAGTACTATGAGTAAACTTAACTTCATAACTGCCAGACCCAGTAAAATAGGAAAAAGAAAGAAGATAAATAAAAATAAAAATAATTTATCAGTAGCAAAATAATCCTCCAAGTTAGTAAGATAAAAGAAAAAAAAAATAGTAATGATAAAACCTAAAATGCATTCCAGGACAATCAGTCTATATAGGCTGAAACAAAGTCATATGAAGTGTTTCATATTCTGTTTCTTCCTTTCCCTTGACTTCTTTGGAGGCTAAATATCTTTCACTTTTTATTTAATTGTTCAGAACATAACTGGATGATAAAAGTTTTTTAATGGAAATTTCTTGCAGCAACACAATCAATCATATTTCTAACACATTCACTATCTTGAGCCCCTGAGCCTCAAAGACTTCTTTTCTATGGAGCTTACTTGTTAATTTACCACTGATCAAAGGCTAAAACATTTATCATGCTTATTAGTGAATAAACCTAGCAGCAGGTATCCCAAGTGAGGAAGCAAATCCTCATTTCCTGCAAGAATGAATTGGAAATTATTCAAAGTGCTTGGAAAGATTTTTCAAGAGTGACGAATTGTCAAAAGGAAGCAGCTGCTAGATGTGGCAGCTCTAGGGTTAGGAGGAATGAAAAAAAAAAAAAAAAAAGCATTTTGCAAAAATATCTGTAGACTGCTCTGTGGGGCAATTCTACAGTTTCCTTTACTTTAACCGAGTCTGAGCTCCTGTACCAACTACAACGTAGAATGCAGTTACTGTATAAACCATTACGAGGTTTCTTCAGCCTTGTTTCTCTAGAACTCTAATCTTTTTAGTTCCTAAAGATGAATGTTAACATGTTGGAGAGGATTCTCTAGAACATCATCTACACAAACAACTCTCAGTGTGACCTCAGGAGAAATAGTAAACTCTGGTTTGTTTACCAGTATGTAGCAAAGGGAAACAAGGACTGTATTTTGCTCACATTCACCACTAAAGGTTTGGATCCATTTACAGGTAGGGTAACCTGTTCACAGAGGTTTCTTGGAGAAATGGAGAGCTTGATAAACCTACTGAGCAAATACTCAAACTAGGTAGGGACTTGCTCTATCTGATGAAGGCCATCCCACCAACAGTTTTTGATTTGTCCTGTTTGATTCTTACCCAAAGATGTTAATCTATGTCTTTTAGTCTTTTCTCTCCTTTGTTTATTATGACTTCACTTGGACACAGTCTGATCTTGCTTCATATTCTACCCAAATGCCATCCTATCTTACTATACTTAGATAACCTCTTATTCTGTCTCTTTGAAAGCTGTGGGTTTCTAAATACTTTTGTTTTCTCCATCTTTGTTCATCCTTTGATGCTTTGATTTGGCTTGCTACGTGCTCATCTTGATATGCTGTCCAGGAGAGCAAAGTCTGTGGAATTACTGTAGTTTATCTTCAGTGTTTGCCAGTACACTGCTGTTATAGAGTAAATGGTACTGCAAGTATCCTTTTCCAGCTCCTGTAACTGCCACACTTATGGATTCTTCAATGAAAGGGCAGACTATAGAATAGTCTATACAGTACAAGACACAGATATGTACACATCTATGTATTGTATAAGAAAGAAAAATTAACCTACAGAGGAAACGGTAGGTGTCCTGGTTTCATATAGCTGTTCTTGATAATGTGTTTTTTGTATTGATAATTTTGCTATGTATTGATTTTGTATATTTGGTAGTAAGGGTGTTATAAATTGTGAAACTAAGCAAGAAACTCTCGGAGCATACTGCCTGGGACAACCAGAAAAGAACCATAGCTTCAAACCATTATGACTATTGAATTATTTTATGGGATTTTCTTAAACCTCATTTTTGCCTGGAGCAAAGAGCCGCATTACTTTGCAATAGGAGCCCATCAGAGTTCCGTGCATCAAGTCACCCACGAAAGATTTTTCGGTTTCTCAATCTCCAGCAAGAGTTTGCTTTGGAGAAATTTTCAGCTTAGAAGTGACAGAAATTAAAGATCGTTGTTACTGTCCATCTTGGCCACTATCCCCAAGGAAAGAAACTTGAACTGTTGGAACATACATTTTTTTGTGATAAACCAAGTTCATTGGTGAGAATATAGTTACTATTTTCTATGATAAATATTAGAAACCCATAGAAATGAGATTATACATATACCTCCCTCAGAAGAGAGAACACCACCCATAGCCAAAGTTTCCCATATTACTGGTTATTTTACTTTTCTCTTTATATTCAGTGGCTATTTTCATGCCAAAGTAGGGAAGAGACAGTGAAAACACAAAAGCTTCAGAACTGAACTTTCTATGTAGTCCCGAGCAGAAAGTAAGCATAGGAATAGGGCAGGTGACTGCAGAAGCTCTGACGTTTAAGTGTAGGATTTGAAAGGCAAATTTCTTAAATGCCTCCACATGGGCTTAACCAAGGACTTTTAGCTGTTACAAGATGCACCTCTTTTGTAAACATGACACCTGAAAGAAAAATCACCTGTAAAAACAAATTTAAAACAAAGAAATTATTTTTATTTTGTAGTGGATCTTAATAGTTCTATGTCCTCCTGTGGAAGAGAGGTGTGATTTGTAATTTGAAGATGTTGTGTTTTGTCATCTGTTCTCTCAAAGTGAAAATGAGAAGTCTTGTGCAATAAAATGAAGTCTCCTACTTCCCTGGTTGTCATCTGAACTCCTCCTTGCTAAGGGTCCTCTAAAAAGTACAGATTATCTGATTGAAAATATAAGAGGTAACAGCAAGAAAAGCCAAACTTCAAACCTTAGAAATCATGTTTAATGATCCTTCCTTACCTTGCATTTTTATTGTCAGTAGTAATCACAATATTAGGCATTTGAAGCTAACAATAAAAATATTTGAGAAAGAGTACTAGAAATATTAGTTCCACAATATGTTGCCTTTTGAATTTATTGAAATTGAAATAACAGTCACTCCCTATATTTCTTAAAAGTCAGATAACTTTACTACAGACTAAGACAGAAATACTACAATAACTTAAATAATTGTTTATTCTTGAAAGTGCATATACAATTTTGGAGATGAAAAATCAAATGCCTAGGTAAAGGCAGAACAACTTCAAAGAATACCTTACTTTTCCTTAACTTTACTGAGTAATTTTTGACCATGAACTGGAGCAGACGAGAGATACTTTGTTGCTATAAGCCAAGTAATTCACATAGTGTTTAAAAGTATGTAAAACAGATAGAACACAGTTCTGACCTTGTTCCTTAAAATGCTTATTGAAATACTATTGTTGTTAGTCTGCTAGACAGATAAATAAAGATGCACAAATATGTGTCTTAAAAATTTAACAGGAAAAAAATCAAAGTTGACAGTGAGCACTATTTGGCTGTGAAATAATCTCCCTTGGGAAATGGTGGAGAAAAGCTCCATCTCTAGGAATATTGCATTACACAAAACATTGAAAATATACTGGAGGGAATAATTTTTCACTGGCAGAGTTTGGACAAATGTCCCTTTCTGTAACTTCTATAATATCTGCAAAGACTATGTTTCAGTTACTCAATCTTAAATTCTTCTTTGGATCTCCCATAATCTACCACAGCCTTTGATTACAGGATGTATTTTAGTAATCAAGAGTACAGACTGTAAAAACCAGGAGTTTTATACAAATCTAAATAATAACTAAATAATGTGTCAAATGTACTAAGCTTCTTTCATGCCTGTCAGGCATGGTTGTAATGAGTATTTGAACATGCTATGAGATTAGCTCAGTTGGCTAGAGTCTGGTGCTAATAACACCAATGTTGTGGATTTGTGTGCCAATTATGTGCCATTTACTTAAGAGTTGTAATTGAGGATCCATGTGTGTCCCTTCCAATCCAGAATATTCTGTGATTCTGTGATATCCATGTAACATTTCCCTCCTCTTGACTACCACGGACTACCAGTTAAAAAAAATGTGACACTATACAAGCTATTCATGACTTTTGAATTACTGTTGCAAGTACAGTAAAGGAAGGAAGAAAATGCTTAAAAAACTGGTCCTCTAAAATTCACTCAACGTTATTCTACAGAACAAACATGCATATAGCAAAATGTATTTTACTGGGAAAAGTTCTCAATCTGCACATTTTTGTGCAGTTACTATTTCTTTCCCTAAATGCAACTTTTAATCTGGTTTCAAAGTGGCAATATTTTGTCTATTTGCTTCATTCCAGTGTGTGATTAAAAGAGCAAGGTACTGAACAGGTTCCATATTAGCCACCAGCATGCAACTAAATTGGTTAGAGCGTGGTCTAATAACACCAAGGTCAGGGGTTTGATCCCTGTAAAGGCCACTCACTTAAGACTTGAACTCAGTGATCCTTGTGGGTCCCTTCCAACTCAGAATATTCTGTGAAATACAGTCTCACTTGAGAAAGTGTTGAAGATTGTCATTCTACTTTCCAAGTACTTTTAGGTTCTTCTCTTAAAATATCCTTAATTTCCTTGATGGACTAATAAAATAAGCTGTAACATTACTTTCATCATGAGTCTCTTTATTATTTTGCTTTCACATTTCAGAATATTTCCAAGTAAACATTTTATTTTCAACTACTGTAGTACCTTATAGTGGAGAATCAAGATCTGAGTCCTCTCAGAGCTAGGCCCAGATTCCCTAAAATCCTATGGCTCCTTCCATTCACATCAGCTGCAGTTGAATCAGGCTTTGAGAAGGAATGAACTTTTGCTGTTACTTAGTTGTTCATCTATTATTAGGGAAATTATTTTATGTTGAGTAATTACCTTACAGTTTCAAGAAGAATAATTTTGATATTGGCATTTTTTGAAAGACACCTCTTGTTATTTTGGATGACTACCTGCCAGACGCAGATGTAGTAATGGCTTTTCCACCTTACTCATTAGCTGTTGATTATAATTAATTGGAGCTTTTTAAAGACGAGCATATGATGTACAGTAGCAGATGTTCAGTATAAAAATTTGTCTTGGGAAAACATATCTAATCAGTACTTGCTTGGTGAAAGAAGACTGATGACAAAGAAATAATTAGTGCTCTGTAGACAAATGCTTTAGGGCTCTGAGACCCTAAACTGTGAGGCCATAGTGTATTGATCTCTGAGTCGTGTCTTTGCGTATTCCTCATCTGCTAATGACAGGGTAAAACAGAAGAACATGAAATTAAATTCCACTGCACTCTGATACTGAATGGCCTAAGGGCTAGGAGATTTTGTTAGCATATTCGGAAAAGGGTAAACATACATTGAATCATAGAATCATAGACTCGTCTGTGTTGGAAGGCACCTTAAAGATCACCTAGTTCCAACCTACCTGCCATGGGCTAGGACACTTTCCCAAGTTGCTCATTGCCCCACCCAATCTGTCCTTGAACACTTCCAGACACTGGACATCCACAAGTTCTCTGGGTAACCTATTCTAGTGTCTCACCACACTCACAGTAAAAAATTACTTCCTCGTGTCTAATCTAGACCTACTCTCTTTCAGTTTAAAACTATTTTGACTTGTCCTGTGACCACAAAGTCCTGTAAATAGTCTCTCTCCATCTTCCTTGTAAGCTACCTTTAGGTACTGGAAGGCATCAATTAGGTCACACTGAAGCCTTCCCTTCTCCAGACTGATCAATTTCAATTCTCTTATTATTTCTTCATAGCAGAGAAGCTTCATCCCTCTGATCATCTCCATGGCCATCCTCTGGACTTGGTCCAGCAGATCAACACCCTTTCTGTGCTGGGAATCCCACAGCTGGATACAACATTCCAGGTGGGATCTCATGAGAGCAGAGTAGAGGGGCAGAATGACCTCCCTTGACCAGCTGGCCTTGTTGCTTTGGATACAGCCCAGGACACAACAGGCTTTCTGGGCTGTGAGTGTCCAGTCTCTTACCCACCAGCACCCCCAAGTCCTTCTCAGCAGGGCTACTCTCGTTCTGTTCATTCTCCAGCCTGTACTGATATTGGTAGTTGACCCATCCCAGATGCAGGACCTTGAACATGGTCTTGCTAAACCTCATGAGATTCCCATGGGCCCACTTCTCAAGCTTGTCCAGGAGCCTCTTGGTAGTATCCTGTCCCTCAGGTGTGTCAACAGCACCACTCAACTTGGTGTCACCTGCAAATTTGTAGAAGATGCACTTGATCCATTCGTCTATGTTACTAATGAAAATAGTAAGTAAGAAGAAGGTAAGCTTAGCATTTTTGTGAACGGGATTATATAAATAATAATATCATGAGAACCCTCATTAGCCATAATCAAGCAATGGGTTAGCTCATAAACTAAGTAGCTTCGGGAAAAAAAAATTTTACAGGTAGGCTAAAAGTAATTTCCTTAAATACTGATAGAGCAACTCCTGCAGTCACTGGATTGTCACTGGCTATTGTTTTTCACTTCCAATGTCATTTCCTTGTCTCAGAGGCTGAGATACAGCTACCATTCTTATCTGCAAGAATATATCAGGCCAACAGTTGGGACTCTGTGCTGGATTTTCTTTCAGGTTATTTAGGGTTCAGTTAGTTGTAGTTTGGTTGTTGGTTGTTTGTTTTCTCTGCTCAAAAGTTGTAGTTAACATCAGAGAAAAACCTTGTGCAAAAAGAGGAGGATGTTCCTCATATGACACGGTAATTCAAAACAGTTTTGCATCATTACAGATTTTTTGTCCCAAATATGAGCAAAGAAACAGAAGACTCATACTTTTTGTCATGCAGGTAAGATAAATGTAAACAGACCTATAAAATGATGCATTTTTTATGTGTAGACATGTGAACAATAACCACTCTTTATTTACAGAGAATAACTGACAATTGGGACACCTGGTTAATGTGACTTATGGCTTTCTTTTTTACTTAACTGTGTAAGTTTAGAAGAAGTACAAAACACAACATAGATTTGCAAACTTTAGCTGGAAGGTCTACAAATCATGCCGAGATGCTTCAGAAGTGTAGATAAAAATAAGCTAGATAGAAGGATATAAGTGCTGTTACAACTGATCCTTTTTAAGGAGAGTCACTACTGAAGTCCTTGGGTTTAATGTATTAGAAGGATGAGGGTGCCGAACTAACCTTAGCATTGCTAGTTAGTTAGTATGTTTGCAAAAAATGGGAGAAAAACTCTGCTGCCACAGGAGAAATCTCAAGTCAGATTTTGATTATACTTATAAAAGGTCAAATTTGTATTGCAAATTTATGGAGAGATAACCAAACATCTGATATTTGAGCAAGGAAGTCCTTGTATTCACACCAATACCTATCACAACAAAGTGAGTTCTTCAATACTTCAAGATTATTTTTCTTACTAGAAATTTATATTTCTTCTAATTACTCTGATTAATGTCCCTCTGAATACCAAAGGACTTTCTCTTTTGACATGAAAGGATGAGTTTTGCGTGGTCTCTGGTACTGTGACTGTGGCAAAAGTCACACACGCTGCTGTTATTCCTCAGACTTAAGAACTCAGGGGCGCACATTAATGTAGTACCTAAAAACTACATCAGGAGTCTCTGTTGCAGGTGCTACTATAAATGTACTTTTTAATATTCTTCTGTCTGTATTTCTTAGATTCCCTGAGTTAGGAATTCTCCTATATAGAATATAGGAGCAGAGGTTATATATTTTTCATGTAGAATAATATAGGTTGATTTTTTGGTTAAAATAAATTTATGACATTCCTGTTTGCATTCTTCCCATTAAATGTTTCTGTTGTTGTTATTTGGCTGTTCTTATGTGGAGAAGTGGTTTCTCTGTGATAAAAATTGAGTAGGTTGAGAATCAGAGTTAGTGAATTTTAGAGATCAAAAATAAACCAGTATTAGTAGAAAAAAACCATAACATTAAAAATGAATCTGCGCTTGAAATAGCTGAGACTCAGTTTGTGTGAAGTCTGTGCCAATGGTGAGGGACTCTTTAAAACACTGTTAAATAAAACAGTATTATAGTTGAATAATGGCTTGAGGCAAAGAATTAATGAAAAAACTACCCTGTTGTGAAACTCAGCAGATTAGAGCTATAAAGTGGTTATTATATCTAGAAGTGTTAAAGCTGGTTTGAGTCTTTAAATTTCAGGACAGGAAGTAAGTTGTATTCATTTGAGGACATCTATCAGCAGTTAACTAAAAATAGTCAACACATTGCTGACCTTGAAAAACATCGAAGGAAAAAAACCCCAAAAGAAATTATTATAGCAGGAAGGTAAGTGAAAGTTCTGACCTCAGAATAATTAAATAAAAGTTATTCTGTTACCTGTTATGGTTTTTAGTGTCCTCAAACTTCTTGATCCCTTGATGGTTTCTGTAAAGATAAAGTCTTTAGTCCTTGAAGAGAATCCACATTCTGATGAAAATTACTCTTTAATGAGCACTTTCAAACTTACTTGAAACTGACATCCCTTAGTGCTTGAATTATGCTTTTATTTACTTACTCATTTGAGTACTATTATCTATATATTCAGCACTTCAGTGAGGAAGAGTTATCCATTTTATGTTTCTTTCTTCAGGCGGAAGAAAGAAAGAGAGATCTGGCCCAGCTCTTCTGTTTTGGTGTTCAGGTAGAGTAGGATTCGTGAGTGGTTAGTGGTGTGCAACATTCAGTAACTGTCAGAAGCAATTAGAGGGACAGGGCAAAAAACCACATGTATCTGCAGCCATCAGCTGTAGGAAAAAACATGCACATCTTAATTCAATTACCATGTTGGAGAAGAAACTTGACTGCAAGACTGCTGTCCTTAGGAATATAAGCAGTTATTAGCAAAAGCTTGCATTAGGAAAAAAATCACCACAATCCCAACATTCCTTTCAGCAACATTCATCTGCCTAGGATGTAATGAACAGAAGGTAGATTTAAAATTTTATGCAAAGAAAGGGAGGCTGATTAATGTGTAGTCTAACAGCAGCAAGGCTTGTATACGTACGGTGCAGATGAGCACTGATAAATGGTTATGAAAACAACAAGAGTTCCTGTACTTGCATGTGAGTCAGTGGTAATGAGCAAGGAAGTCACTTGTTCATATCCATGAGTCTGTCCTGCTCTACACCAATATCTATACCACACCAAGTTATGCATGCCTGAATGAGTAGGGCCAAATGTGCTTCCATGGATGAGAAATATATCTAAAGGAAACAGACATGAAAATTCATTATAATCACATCTACTTTTGTGCACAATGAAATAAAAAAACCCCTCATTCAAATATGGTGAAACATACCAATTGCATTTATATTTCATACCTTGAGCACTTGAAATATCACTGTATTCAACTCAAAAAAAGCTGTGCTGAACAAGTTTTATCTTACTTTCTTGGAAGGCAACTAGGGCAGAGTAAGCTATGTTTTCTTTTTATACATTCTAGTCTGAAGTAAGACCCTAGTATGTTCTATAACATTAAAGAGTCTTTGACAGGTTTATATCCCTTTTGAAAAAAATGCTGACAGCTAGATATCATAGAGTTTTTGCTTTCATATGCAAATCCAAGCTTTTGTGCCTGGTTCTCATCAACAATTCAGAAAATTGCAGACTTTTTTTTAATTAAAATGTTATAACAATAAAACCTGAGAAAATAAATCCTAAAGTCTCTTTGATGTAACAGAAGATAAAATCCAGTGCAATTTTGCTAGTGTATGTGAAAGGTGCCTTTTTTTTTTTTTTACTTTTTCCAGTAACTGACTTTAATGTCAAATCACAGATCAGGTCATTATCAGTCAAGGCTGGAGGCAACATCTCCCACTTGAGTGTATTTTGAACTGAGGTGTAAATCTGAGATTAGATTGAATGGTCATGTTTTTCAGAAAGTCTCAAGCAGTAACTCAGACACTTCACTTAGAAACAGATTTATTTGAATGGTGTAACATGCAGACATCAATAAACAAATTTTTCTTTGTCAGAAGGAATAATTGCTGGCAGCCTGAGTTTTAACACGAGGCAGGAGCTGGATCACTGAGCTAATTTATTTAATTAAGAAAAGTTCCTGAGATGGAACGATTGAATTTTGAACATATGAACTTCGTGAAAGGTTACAGAGGGATGCATAAAACTTAAAGTATCTGAAGTTAAACAGACAGAAGATCTAAAAAGAATCTTGTCATAGGATAGTGCTATACGAATTTTATGTGCTTGTTTGATGTATCTAAAATTTTATTATGCTCTGATCTACAATTGTCATTTTTCACCATGCAAAGGGTTGGCAGGTTAGTAAAGTCTGAGAAAGTGGAAGCAACCTGACATGAAATGTTTGTCTGTGAAAGAGGGCCAGTGTTGTAAATATTTAGTTAGAGCTCATTCCAGCAAAATGCAAGATACAAAGATGGTTCAAGGGATTTTACTGACTGTGACAAATTGAGACTATATAACCTTATCAGTCTTCAGTTACTCAAGCATTTTGATACCTCTACTATTTTCAAATACTTTCTATGTTTTGGTAAGAATTCACAATAAAATTGGATGCTTTTACCACACGGAAGTAACTGAAAATATCTTCCTCTGCTCTCTGTGAATTTATAAACACAATTTGTTACACAAAGTAAAGCAGAGAAACAACAGATATAAGTGAAGTGTCATTGATTACAATGTTAGCATTTTTTAAGATAATCAGTCAAGACAAGAAAAGGAAATAGTTAAAGCGATGAGAGGAGCAACCACACAAGGTATATCAAGGACAGAGTCTTAAAATGTGATCCTTGCAAAACAAACTGTTACTCTTTGGTCATGTACTTCATGGTGAATAAAAGAGAGAAAAGAGGTAGACAGAAAGAATAAGAGGACTCTCTTTTGTGCAGCTCTGAACTCTTCACAGGACTTCTACACAATTTTCACCAGGGTGCTGTCTGAATAATTAACAGCCAGTTGCCTTCACTCATTTCTACTGTGTTTCCCAAAGCTTGTGGCAACAGCAGCTCTCCACAGAAGATGTAGCTGAGGGGAGTTGTAGCGTCCTTCACACCACCATCTTTGCTGTATTGATACAAACATTATCAGATGACAGCAGTGATAAGCTGGAGGTCACAGGAAGTCACCATTTGCTGTAGTACATGAGCTGAAATTTACACTCCCTTATTCCTTGCCAGAAGTCCTTTTTTTTTTTTTTCTGATTTGCTCTAAGGTAAAGACATTGAGTCATTAGCCTTCTAAACTTCACTCTTTTTAAAATGTCTGTTCAGTTGCTTGTAGTTTGAACAAGTTACTTTTGCAAGAGAAATTCACAAATTCTGATGGCAGTATACAGAATTCTTGGTGGAGGGAGATGTCTAATAAGTTTCAGTCCCATGATGAAGAATTGCATCAAAATTTGAGCAGGATGGGAGTGTAGAGTGAGATGATCAAAGCTGTTGCTTGTGAGATCATGGCCCCATGCCTTGGTAGAATTCCACCCAATTCAAAATAAAGAGCAGAGGGAAAACTTGTCACACAATCACCTATAGAGATAGACATTAGAGAAATAAGAGTCAAGCAATTAAAAACCTGTTTGGTGCCTTAGGCATGTTTCAGTTCATTGTTCATCAGCTGCATTGCTCTGTCTGTTCCACTTAATGGTTCATTTGGTTGAATTTCAGATCAAAAAAGAAAGAAAAAAATATGCTGTGCAAATCAGAAAATTGTTGTATTTTCTGAGGAAATTCTACCCTCAAATCAGAAACTCTAAGGTGACAGGTACAAATGTACTGCCTTATTGAGTATATGGAAGCATAGAGATTCAGTTAAATCTTTCATATCTTGTATTGTGGTAACAGTTGCTTCAAAATATGGCTCTAAAAATCTCAGAGGAGAGTACAGCAGATCTTATTAGCAGGTAAAAATTAGGTCTAGTCCTATTGTCACACAGGTTTAATTAAGATACTCTTTATAACTAGTAGCAAAACTCGATGTATTTTACTTCTGCCCACTTCACAGGAAAGTTACCCTATGGAATCAGATGAAATATTCATCTGGCACAATATCCTGCCTCTGATAATGACCAGCAGTAGACACCTAGGATAGATGCAAGGTAATGTCTTTTTTTGCCCTGATGTACTACACCTTAATTTATCAGCAATTTGAAGACCGGCCTCTCGATCATTCAGCTTACATGACCCTAATGGAGTTAATCTCCTAAATTGTCTTATTCCTCTCTGATGACAAATGTGTTTTGCTTTTAACATTTCCAGCAGTCTGAGTAAAAAAGGAAATGAGTTTACACTGTACTTGTAAAACCTATGATGTTTTCCATATTTTGACTTAATAATTAAGTCACCAGTCAGAAGTGTACCATAAAATCCAATTCAAAAAGAGACTGAAATCTGGGTTCCCAAATTTTCTGATATTCAAGAAAATTCAGTTATGTACTTTTAGTCAGAAATAGGTACTCCGTCTCTACCTGCAAACATCTCCTTGGTCCCATAACATCAAGGGTCAACACACTATAGAAAGATCTGAATCACCCCTTATTTCCAGCCTGAGTAGACAAAGAACTATTATAAACCTCAAGGTAAAATCTTCTGTCATGGGATGCATCATGTTAGTTTGCAGGTCAAACAGAACTTATCTAAACCTGAAATTTTGCCATGGATCAAAGAGAACTTTATTTTCCTTTTCATTGTTCTGCTTTTCTGTTCTTTTCCTTTGCTAAATGAATGTCATCACATTTAGTTCTATTGTTTTGAGAGAAAAATGCATTTATTGCTTAATTTGAAAGTGTAAAGGCTAGTTAGTTGAATAGATGATTTTGTAAAGCTATTGTTTATATTTTGATGTCATTAATACAGTTTCCACACAGATTAATTAAATGAATTTATAATTTGGATGCTCAGAAATCGTTATAGGGTCATCCAGGCATCTGCATTCTGATGTCAGTATAATAAATCAGTGAAACAAAATTGCTGTCCTACTATACCATATTGCTACACTGTATTACCATATACTGGGAGCCCCTGGTGGTCTAGTGGTTAAGGATATGGCGCTCTCACTGCCGAGGCCTGGGTTTGATTCCCGGTTGGGGGCACTCCCCGGGCAGGTGGAGCTTGTTAGCCCTGTAAGACAATCCACCTACGTCCTGAGGACCTCGCTGCCACTGTCCAGGCTTGCTTGGCCCCGGCAGATGAACTTTAGGATTAAAGGGTGGGCTCAGTTCCGTGCACACTGTGTCTCACCTAAAAAATCCAATGCACAGGCTGGAAGGTGTAAAGACCTTCCCCAGATCTTCGTTCACGAAGACTGGCCATTATATTATATATATTATTAGCATATACTTTATTTCTTCTATATCATTAACTATTACAGAGTTCCATTTATTTGGAAGTTGATTAATAGATAAGATCCCTTTTCAAGCACTTGCAATGAGAAGATTTGAAGGGGTATGAAAGAGGATGTTGTAGGGGAAATTCATGGGGAAAAAAAAATTGGTCTCAGAACTAATTTAATAGAAAATGTTACTAGAAATAGTAACCACTTGCATCAGTAAAGACATACACCTTCTCACTCCTACCTATTACCTATGCAGACAGTGGAATCAAACTCTATCTTCCTTACTCACATAGCCTGTGTACATGTGTGATTTCTCAGACAGTTTGTACCTTGTGGAAAATAACCACAATGTAGTGTGGTTATGACCATAATGATCATAAAAACAAACTAAATGTGACGCTTTTCTTTCATGATTTTGGAAAATTGTATGGATTATGTCTCTGATGAATAGCTGGCAAACAGGATGAAACACTTGTTTCACATCAAGTGGCTGCATGCTGCAAAGTCCCATTTAAAGTCTTGCAGGCCTCGTGCTTATTCAGCATGACCAGATGGTGAACCTTCCAAAATTATGTCCTGAACATGTTCAGTCTTACAACTAAAGTGCAAAGATTTTATTCCTTCAAAATGTATGAAAATATCATAGTGACATGTACAAAACACAGAAGTAGGCATACATTTTATAACAAAGAATTGTTGGTTAGGTAGGGTGTAAATCATCTCCAAATACGGGACAGAGGGGCTCTAGGTGTGTGAAAGGTTAGACAACACAAACATTAAAATAAGAGGCTATAGTTTGATAGCAGTTTGACACAAACTGTACTGAGAATCGTTGGCATTCAGTCCTCCTCTTTATTCTCCTGCCCTACATCTCTGTCAACTTGCACACCCATACAGCTTGCATTGGGCTAATACAGTTCAGCAAGAACTGATCCTACAGGTGATAAATGCTGACAGCAGCTCAGATGGAGTAAAAATGGAAGGACAAGCATTAACTTGACTCTCCTGTCTTCTCATGGTAATGTTGTTCATCAGGCTAAGAAGAATAGATTATACAGCTGCGTGATTCAAGAACGATACTCTGCAGGGATACTTACAATCCTTTATCTTCAAGGAATTCCCCATCCTACGATTTTCTTGTGAGATGTCAGTTTACACCACAATTAAAATTCTAAATGCTTACATGTATCTGGCAAGTGGGCGGGTGTGAAGTGGTACAAGAAGCAAAGAGATTTCAAGTGTCTAAAATGTTAGAAATAAGCTGGAAAAAATATATTTGAATTATTAAAGCAAAATTAATTCCTCTTACCCAAACTTGTTATTTCACAAAATAATGATAAAAACAACAACAACAGTAATGAAATCTGTGAAAGAAAACCAGCCACTGGACAACCATAGCAGCTGATGGCAGAGGTCCCATCAGCTATAACAGGTCACTTCCCTGAAGTCATATAACCTGAGAGGAGGTCAGAGACAGCTGTGTTCTCAGCTCCTCTACCTGAGGAGCCCTTCTGCTAGCAGCACTAAAAAAGTTATCAAATACAAGCATCTATTACATGTATCTCACTCTCTTCCAGCCTATAAGGAAATGCCTGTGGAGTTACTAGAAAAATACTAAGCTATTATTCCATCTAGAACTGTAATGAAAATTGAAAACACATGAATTTGCCATTAAGATGAACCATCTGATTTTGGTAAGGACTTTAAGTAAATGTTTGTCTTTGAGCGATGAATTGGTTACCCAGAATAGATAATGATTTTGTGGAAAGGGTATACACATGTATGTAGGAAAAGTGTATGTTATTTAAGTATTAGGTCAGCCACTAAACAGTGTAATAAGTATTTGTGTTACACTAACAGTTTCCACTCTAAATAGTGAAGAACAATTTGAATCAATAAGTGAATACTAGGACTATGAAAGTCTCGAAAACTTTGCATAGTACACCTTAGGAAGGTGTAATGTTGAGTAAAGATGCAATGGTAATAAAAGTACTTCTGAAGTATGCTCACGTACGACCTACACCACCAAACTCTTATGAACTCTTATTCCCCATTTTTATGTTTGCCTAAATTCTCATCTGTTGTGCACCAAAGCTAAAACATCTAGCTATACATAAAATATACTGCATTTAAATAAATGTACTAAAAACAATATATGTGTTTTCCAATATGTACATCTTTTCATTTAGCTTAAGCTGTAGTTTGAGAGTCGAAAATGCACAATAGTGGTCTTAAAAAATAAGTTAACAGAACCAGAAACTAGATAAAGTATGTAATATATAAATGCTCCATCCCTGTGCTTTTGTGCTGCATTCTCCTTCCTCCCTCTGAGTTTGACTTTCTGGAGTTAGATTGTTGATAGAGTATAAGAATGTCTTCCCTACTTCTGTAACATATTATGGCCATTTAAGCAGTCTATTGCAGTTCCTCCCCCTTCTCTCTCCTGGTATACATTCGAGCCTGACCATGAGGGCCGAGAGAAAACTATCCATCTTCTTGACACATTTCTCTATGGAAAGAACAAGGGCTGGAAGGGGAAAAAATTCACCACCTTCAACAAGAAAAACTTTTTTGATTCAGATGTTTTTGCTTCTCTAAGATACAAGCTTACTTTTTACTGCATACCTTGCTAACTTTTTATGCCTGTCTAGCTGTCTGGAGTTATACTAATTGCAATCAGTTTGCAGATTTTCTGATGAGACTTTCTTAAAAGGGGTAAGTTCCAACTGTATTTAAAATGTGTGGTGAATCATGGGAAACATCTTTATTAAAACAGAATGCCAGTTATATTAAAATTTTTCAGTGGATATTTCCATCAGAAACTGATGTTACAGATAGAAAACACCAAGATACCTTGCAGCTTTGAGATTTCATTTCCTGAGACTTCAGCATTGCTCCCAGCAAACCTTAAATCAATGACTCCTTCTTCAGGAACCTTTATCTCCTGGTATCTTGGGGCAGTTGCTCCATGACCTGTATGGTCCCAAACCCAATGTTCAAAACCACTGTAAATCTAAGTTTACAACTGGCTTCTCCAAATTCTTACCTGCCTGCAAACAGTGACATTGTTTTGAAGGAGAGAACTCATGCACAGAATTATTACGAGTCATCATTCACGGCTAGGCTTCGCGAACGAAGATTGGGGAAGGCTCTATCCACGTTTGATGCAGGCACGCTGGTGGCTGATGAGGCCAATGCGTGACAGACATATCCGATTGCAAAAGGCACAGCAGAAAGACTCCTTAGATGTTATATTCTCTAA
>JAWWMA010000100.1:3722927-3749718 GCA_035041425.1 Mionectes olivaceus | reverse complement strand
TGTGTCTCACCTAAAAAATCCAATGCGCAGGCTGGAAGGTGTAAAGACCTTCCTCGGATCTTCATTCGCGAAGACTGGCCATTATATTATATTTGTATTTAATAATGATGTATAGCATGTAAGGATCATTCTAAAGCTAGTTAGTCTTCATATAGAGAGATTCCAAAAATAGTTTTAGAAGACTCATACGTTTTAGAACCTACAGAAAAAAAAAATGCCCCTGCATACCTGCATACATATTTGAGGGATGGGAAGAAGATTTAAATGTCTATACGTATCTGTACTTATATGTGTATGTATATTTATTTTTCTGTGTGCACTTAATTATACAGAGATGTACTATTTTCTTTTATGTCATTTCCCCTTCATCTAGAAGTAAATATATGTGACAACTCTGCATTTAAATATTAGTAATAAGTTCATATTTGTCCATATCTAAGTTTATTTTAAAATGTAAGGGCTGAAATGAGATTCCCAAAGCTCTATCTACTCATATTCTGGTAATTTTCCATGTCATAATGGGTCTATTGCTATAGTTACTTTGCAGGCAAACAAAATCCTATTGGAATGGCTGAACTCAGAAAATTTTGCTTCCAAATTGCAGAAATTATCCTTGTTTCCATTATTTTTACTGTAATTTACACAGCTACCAATATAAGTTATTTAAATCATAGAAAATGTAAGAAACTGGCATTAAGAAAATAGGTTAATTAAATACTTAATGTTACAACCCCCATAGTCATGCTCACATGTACACAGACACACACACACACTTATAAGGACTCTAGAAATAAGAAAATAAAAAAAAGATTGTCATTGTATAAATTTCAGAAATTGTGGTTAGTGAAAAATCTAGAAACAAGACACGTGCATGGTGTTGCTGGCCAGGCTCAATCTTAAACAGATATCAGGTAGGAGGTAATTTCAAAGTTGAAAAACGCAATTAATACAGCTTTGCTTTTGCCACTATGCAGAGAGAAAGGACATCAACATTCCTGAGGGAGACAGTATAATGTAAACTAAGCATAGACCTAAACACTTCACAGATTGTGGTGAGAATTACGAATTGTGCAAGAACTAGTAGGTGTTGTTCAATGCTGCCACATCCTCACATCTGCAGCAATCAATTGATTACCCAGTTAATCAAAAGATCTAATACTGTTTGAGTATAGCTCTATAATAGAAGCATTTTGGAGATATAACTAAGGGATATAACTAAGCATGTAATGTTCTTTCTATTTCTCAGAAAAATGTGTGTGATATTTTTTGATATATCTTCACAGTAAGATATATGAATGCTTACACAGTATGAGTATCAAAGTAAAATATGAGTTAAGTTCAAATTCCCTGCTACATTTGCAGCCTTGTGTCTGTTACATTCACTATTTATCCATTACAAACATACAAAGCAACTTGTTTTTTATCTAGAAAAATTATTTTTCTAGGTTTGTGGTGATCCCAAATAAAACATATGAGACTTGACAGAGGAGACAGCTGGTACATGGCGTTATAACAACAGTGAAGAACTACATCTCATTAGTTTGCAGGTAACTTTAGTCAAATCATAAACAAAGTGCAGAACAGTCCACGACACCCTGAAAGAAGGAATGCTCTGAAAAATGATCAGACAGATTCCCTGTTTCTTAGGGAGTGTAATCCCCTCTTTCACCAAATGTTCTCGTACATTTCTTGACATTTCTATCAATTTTGAGGCATAACCTCTTTTCTACCAAAATAATATTTTTATTTTTAGCAAAATGAATTAAAATAACTGTGCAAACACAAAATGCAAGAAAACTCACCAGGTGGTAAACCTCTTGCCTAGGGTTGTAGAAAATAGCTTCCACTTAGCACAATATTTTCCTGCACACAAAATCTATTCAGGAGCCTTCCTCAGGCAGAAGCATCAGCCAGGAATCTTGTGGGTAGACTTCCCTCATCTTGTAAGTGGGCTGAAATGTTATTTGCTCTGCACAATGAAAAGTACTTGTAGATTTATGTAGCTGGTTTATGTAGCTGGGAGTGGTAACTCCAGTGAAAATATTGCAGTACAACATTTATAGATCTTTAGACTTTATTTTTGGAATTCAGGTGTCCTAATTGCCCTTGCTATCACAATCTAAAGCCGTGGTTTTATACTGACTGTTGAGCCTGGTAGGGAATCCATATGCTTGTTCATTCATATTTGTTCAGTGATGTGACAGTGATATCTATATCTATGTCAAAATCACACTCTTGACTATTTGGACTATGAAGTAACTAGAGGCAAGGAAACTATTGTCTCTCTCTCTGCATTGTGTTTTTGCTTTTAAAGTCAAAGTTGTGCAACATCTATATGTAGTCATACCATGACACACTGACTTTATTTGCAGGATACGTTATATTTTATTTTAATTAATGGTTGAGATTCATGAAACTAATAGTTTCAGAAGAACAACTTAGAGCCTGTTTCTGTATCTGGAGATCTGAAAGCTGAATCATACTGAAAAACTCCCACTGTGTTTTGCATGTTTTGTGGAGGAGACTAAATTTTATTGCAAAAGTAGAAATGATTTATTTTTTACAAAGTTTTGGTAAGCTGGAGTTATTGTAACAAAAATCTCTAACTGTCATATTTATTCCCCATCCATGACTAATAGTGGCTAAGTTGATTGCTTATGAATTTCTTTTTTTGGCCCAGAGGGGTCTGTGTCAGCAGGGAACCCTTGAAGAAAAACACATTTCCCCTTTTACTTGCAGCAGCATCCCTGGAGACCTCGTGTGTTACAGTATCTTGCTCTACCATTGAAAGAGTTGGAGAAATGCTGCTTCAGCTTTGTAGATAGAGACCCCCATGGACATAATTTGATTTATAATTAGTAGCTGCAATCTTCAGGCACCATTACCCAGTGTAATGTCATCCCAGTTACAGTCTGCTCTGACTTTTAGATTCACTTGAAGTCAACCATCTTCTTCTCTCTTCTACACATTCTGTTCTAGTGAAAATGATTTAATTTTTGCCCACAATGCACAAATGTCACTAAGCAAAATTTTTAGATTTAAAGGTAAATTCAACCCACAGGGGAAAATTAAAAAAAAACCAAAAAAAAAAAAGACAAAGGTGCAATTATCAAATTATCACTTCAATACCAGCTCTGACAGTGTTAAATGAGAATTTTAGACATATTGTTGAGATTCAGGGGTAAATTCAAACCTCGTTACATAAAGGCAATTGACACAGGATTTAGGACTATACTTTAGGACTATATTGTCTCTGAACCTCCCTGGGATTTTAATGGGATTATAGGTACAAAGTGAACAAGGATAAATTTGTACAAACCAAATATATTTTAAAGCAAAATCAGATTGTTCAATTTTAAAATAAATATCTAAAAGTTTTCTCTTTGTTTCTTTAGTCATACTTGTTAAATTTATTTGCTTGTTCTTCTTTTATTTCTAATGTTGTATGTACTGGAGTCAAATATGCATCTTCATATATTTATTAGGGAAAAAAGTTAACAAATTTAAAAGTGGAAAGGAAAATATGGGAAATATTTCTGAGATACAGCTCTATATTCTGAAGATGAAACAGAACTAAAGAGAGAAACAATTAAAAAACAAAACACTTTCCAAGATCTTTTAGAACACTCTGCTTTAAGAAAATTTGTTTGTTAAGAGAAGAATGTTATGCTGCAAGTTCCAAACTCAATTAATTTTTTTCTGTAAAATTATATTTAATCTCTGTGGCACTGTGCTTTACCTGTATAGAGAAAGCTGGCAAAGTTACCTCTTAGCTTCAGCATCTATTCCTGTTACAGAGCCTCAGCAGTCAGTTTCTAGAAACTCCTTTGACAGGAAGACCTCTTACGGAATATTTTATCTTTTAATAGGCAAAAAAGGAAAGAAGAAGGGACATTCCTTCAGTCCAAACCTCACCACAGAAGTTCTGAGTGGTGCCTACTCTAGTGTCTTCAGTATTGGAAAGCAGAACTCTAAGAGGAAGATAAATCCAAAATATAACTTTATTTTCCAAGGGAAGCTTTTAGATGACATTGTTATGAATGTTCTCCCATAAATCCAATTTTACAAATGTTTTCATTGACATTAATGTTGCAGTAATTTGAGGAAGCTTGGAATTATAATGGATATCTAAAAATATTATCTCTATTTGAGAAACTTTGGGCTAGTTCAGTTCTACTGAAAAGGGTGGACACTGTGTAATTAATGTACAGGACTCAGCGCAGGAAAGATCTTTCTGGGCCATTCTTCTATGTCTCCTACTATTGCAAACAGAGTATTCTAAAACTCATTGCTCTGACATTTTACCGTGCAAACTTTCTTTTACCATACTGAACAAATTCCTAGGTAGATACATGTTTGTGTTTGTGCTAACTAAGCCTTGCTTTATTAGTCTTCTCTCAGATGGTACCTTTGCATTCACTTGATATCCTTTCCTATCCCCAAATTTTCAGTGAAACTATTATATAATAGTACAACATGCGTTTCACCAGCTCCTTGTGCTGTTAATAGCTTTCATAACTTCACAGAAAATATGTCACTTGAATTATTCTAATATCATATATGCACTCCACATCAGCATACTAAGGGTTCACAGTAACTCTGCAACTCATTCCAGCTACTTTATTTCATCTAATTGGATTAGAATTTATTGTAAAAATATTGGTAACTTGAAACATTTCTTTGCACTTGCTGTTATAGACTTTAATTCAGTTTATCCTTTCGGCTCCAGCCTTCAAGGTAATCCAAACCTTCTTATGTTCTATTAAAATGGTTGTCTGATGCTTCAACCTTGAGAATCATCACTAAGAAGCTTCTCTAAGCAAATATCTGCTATTTCAGCATCATTGCTTAGGTAAGTTCTTTATAGGTTGTCTACTAAAGCCCATTTTTCCAAATTCATTGACAATTTTGCTTGTGTTGCTATTTCAAATACTTAACCAAACCTAAGTAGCTTATATTGACTGAAATCCTGTTGTCTACAAGACATCAAAGCAAAGTATCAAGTTAATAGAGCAGAATTTTCCTATGTAATTTATGTAACAGTTTACTTTCTCTCCTCCCTTGAAGTCTTTAATTAACTTTCCTTCAAGATTTGCATAAAAGTTCTGAAGACCTTTGAGATCAGGCTAATGGGCTTCTATCTTTCTGGATCTTTTCTTTCTGTTCTTTTAACCACAGGCATTTCATGGCCTTTTCCAGGTACATTATTCTGACTGCTTAGCTTAGTCAAAACAATTTGCTGTTTGACAGTTATATATTACTTATTCAAGATCCAGGGCTGTAGCTTCAAACTTGTTTATACCTGAATGCATTAATTCCCTTGAGATTTTCTTCTAATTCAGTCATAGTAACTCCCATTTTCAGAACACCAATTTCATTTGCCCGCCCTTATTTGCTCTTTTCCATTATGTCATGTTACTAAAAGCTAAGACCATTTTTAATATATTTTATATAAATACAATTATATAAATATGGATATTTGTATTTTATATTTAACTAGGGTATTTTCATATAGTTCCTTGATTTTTGAGAATCTGTTTTTAATCTCTTCCCCACATTACACCTTTTGCCTGAAAAACACATTGTTTTTATATGAATATAATTTTCAAACCATGTATCAGTTCCACTTTGGCAATTCTTTCCTACAAGTCTTGAATTTTGACACATGACCTTCTTTTCTGCTCTTTCCCTCAACATTTTTTATTGTCGCTTTTCTGTATTAAAAAGCTGGAGGTATTACTTCTGTCAAGTGATTAATCTTCTGAAGAGATCTAGACTTCCTTCCTACACTTCCTTCTTTCCTTTCTTGGGAAACAAATGCAAGATATTTTTGCAGTGCCAATTTAAATAAATGATAATTTTACAATCATATATATACTCATTAGACTCATTAGTTATGATCAGAGCTAATGCTATGAAGTAGAACAATAATAATGAGTTTGGGATTTGGAAGCCACCATGCTGCTAGAATGTTATAACCTCGTTGCCATTTCTGAAACTTGCTGGGATGAATCCCATGAATGGAGTGTGAGTATCAGCTACAAGCTGTTCAGAAGACAAAGGGGAGAAAGGAGAGGAAGAGAGGTTGTCCTCTACATCAAGAGGTGGGTTGAGTGTGAAGAGCTGTCTCTGAAGCATAGCCACAAATTTGTTGAAAACCTGCGGGTAAGAATCAGAGACCAAGTAAAGAAAGGGAACCTTGTGGCTGGTGTCTATAGAAGAAGCTTTCTACCACCAGCTACAAGAGGGTGTACTCACAGGCTCTTGTCCTGCTAGGGGACTTCAGTGCTGCAGGCATCTTCTGGGAAAGTAACATGATGAGCTGCAGGCAACCCAGGAGATTCCTAGAGTGCTTGCAGGATAAATTTCTGACCCAGGTAATAGAAAGCCTTACCAGAGATGATTCAGTGCTGGATCTGTTGGATGCCAATGCAAGTGAGCTAATAGGAGGTTGTCAAGACTGAAGGCAGCTGTGGTCTGCAGGGACTGTACATTGGTGGAGTTTGCAGTCCTGAAGAATATGGATCAGGTAAGTACTAAAGGTAGTCCCCTGAAGTCTAGGAAAACAAACTTCTCTTTAAGGAGGCAGTCAACAGGATCCCCTGGCACACTTCCCTCAGGGACAAGGGAGCAGAACAGAGCTGACAGTCTTTAAGGAAGTCTTCTGTAGACCGCAAGAACTAGCAGTTCTCAGGAGCAAGAAATTAGTCAAGGAAGACGAGACCATCTTCTCTGAGTAGTTAAGTGCTGGTCAAACTAAAGGGAAAAATAGAAATGCATCAGCAGTGGAAACAAGGACAGGTAACCTCAGAAGAGTATAGGAATGAAGTTTGGATATGTAGGAATGGATTGAGGACAACCAAGGCAGAGGTGGAGTTGAACTTGGCAAGGGATACAGAAAATAATAAGAAGGGCTTCTTACATGTGTGTTAACCAGAAAAGGAAGGTGAAAGAAACTGTACACCCTTTGATAAACAATCCTGGAAAACTTATAACAATGGACAAAAAGAAGGATGAGGTACACAGGAACTTTTTCTGTGTCAGTCTTTTATGGCAACCTCTCTTCCCACACCTGTTGAGAGGATGGACAGCAGGAAAGAGATTAGGGGTGAAAAGTTTCTCCCACTGTCTATAAAGATCAGGTTCATGACTACTTGGGAACCTGAACACCTAAGTCTGTGGGGCTTAATGAAATGTACCCCAGAGTCCTGAGGGAATTTGCTAATTTAGTTGCCAAGACTCTGTCTATGATATTTGAAAAGTCATGGAACTGAAGTGAAAACCCAGGGGACTGGAAAATGGGAAGCATTGTACCCATCTTTAAAAAGGGTATAAAGGATGAACCTGGGAACTACGAACTTGCCAGCCTCAACTGTGCCTGGGAATTTTATGGAACAGATCCTCCTAGAAGCTATGCTAAGGCATATGCAGGACAGGGAGGTGATTCACGACAACCAGCCTTCACAAAGGTCAAGTCCTGCTTGACCAATCTAGTGGCCTTCTAAGATGGAGTGACTACATCAGTGGACAAAGTAAGGTCTACAGACGTCATTTATCAGGACTCCTGTAACTACTTTCACTTGGTCCCCCAGAACATTCAGGTTCTCTCTAAACTGGAGAGAGATGGATTCTATGCAGGGATTGTTCAGTGGTCTGTATTGGGATCAGTGTTATGTAATGTCTTCATTAATATAGACATAGAGGAAGAAATTGAGTACACCCTTAGCAAATTTGCTGATGACACGAAACTGAGTGGTGCAGTTGACACTCCTGAAGAATGGAATGCCATCCAGAGGGACCTGGACAAGCTCAAGAAATGAACCTATGGGAATCTCATGAGGTTTAACAAGGACAAGTGGAAGGTGCTGCACCAGGGTCAGGGCAAACCTCAGTAACAAAGCAGGCTAGTGGATGAACATTCCATGTGGAAATAGTTTCCAACTGAAAGTGAGTAGGTTTAGACTAGATATTAGGAAGAAATTCTTTGCTCTGAGAGTGTTGAGACACTGATGTATATTGCCTAGAGAAGTTGTGGATGCACTATCCCTGGAAGTGTTCAAGGCCAAGTTGGATGGTATTCTGAGCAGCTTGTTCTAGTGAAAGGTGTTCTTGTCCATGACAGGGGGGTTGGAACTAGATGATCTTTAAGGTCCCTTCCAACCCAACCATTCTATGATTCTGTGCTTCTATGAACTTAAACTAGCATTGAATTTATGATCATGTATCTCACTCCCCTCAATAGGTAGCACTGTAATTAAAAATACAGATCAGCTTGTGTTATCTTTGATGATTAAAACTTACTTGAGGAAGGTATTTTGGGAATTATAATGATTGTACATGATCAAAAAATAAGCAATGATTTAAAGACAAAGCACTCAACTTTCACTGATAGAGTAAAAATTGTGGATACTGACCAAAGGAAAGGTCATAAGTAAAAGGGATGATGGTCTTTGATTAGCCAGCAATTGGTAAATCTTTGAAATCAATAAACTATCTCTTGGACAAGTTGATTTAATAGGAAATATCATTTTAGGTGATGCTAAGGAATCATGAAGGCTTAAAATGTTACTTACAATATTGGTTCTGACTGGTCAGGCTATTTATTGACAAAAACAAAACTAAACACCTCCTTGAGAAAGCAAGAGCATTATGGCATGCTGTAATTTTAAAATACTAACTTGATTCTGATCAACCTCAAGAAGATATACAGCACAAAAGCAAACAAGCACATACCTGCAGAGCCCATGGCTGCTACATGAGATGGCACAGTAAACGTACGGATAAATTAGACATCAGTTTGGAAAATATGTAAAGTAGGAACTGGAAAAAATAAGGGACACATAAATTAAGCATCTATTACATTTTCACCTAAAACGAGCATTAAAATGTTTTCAGATTTGCAAGAGGGGGATTGAATTGATAATCTAAAAAGTTTTAGAAGATATAACCTCAAAAGCTTTGAGTGTTGGTGGAAGAGAATGTAATAGCACAGAAGAATCTAAAAGTACTGTTTTGAGGCCTTGAGTTTGGACATGATCCTTTGGTTCTTCAAGAGCACCAAATTCACAAGGGACAGAAGAAAGAGAGGTCTTGAGTTTACATCACATATATCAGGTTGAGCTGCAATAGGAAACACAGTGTGCATTATGAACCACACAGTGAGAGGTAAACTTCTTAACAACATACTGCAGATTTATATAAAACTAAATGTCTATGTTCTATTAAAGAAAAATAACTGTATTTTCACAGTAGTGTTATCCTTACAAAGGAGGGAACCAATCTACACCCATGGGGAGGCAATCTTAATAAATTAATAGTTCTTTTCCAAGTGCTAATCTCATGGTCATATTCAGTCCTGGTGTGAAAAGCAGTGAGCCATTTATTAAACATAAAGCAATTGTGGAAAAATATGAGGGGGAAAATAATTCTTAGAAATTCACAGTCTTTTGGCATTGGCAACAAACACATTGCAAAGAAACATGAGTCAGAGGAAGGACATGAACTACGAGCAAGGAAATCAGTTAATACCATCACAGAAAGTAAGCACTCTGTCTCTCAGGTTGAGCTTATTCCCAAACAATTAATAGATTGTATGTTGTCTGTCATACTGGCAAAAATCTAATGAAATCTTATAGTTGAATAGCTATAAGGTTAAAGTTTTTGTTTGTTTCTTTGTTTTCAAAACATAAATTCATGTTTTATTTTGGGTTTGCATGGCCACTGAGTACAAAGTTTGTGTATCATTAACCGAACTCATGTAAAAAAGACCAAGAAACAAAGAAAAAGGGAAAACTTGGTTTACTACCTGACCATATGACCTTTGTAGATTTCCAGAACTACCACTGCTGTTTTTCTGCTCAAAGGAAAACTGCTTACTACTGAGTGCTAAGTATCCAGAAAACAGTATCTCTTCTTAAATACACCATAGTTATAACTGACAAAATTTCAAATCTGTTAGATCAAGTGACATCTGTCATGCTTCTTCTAGCACATAAGTGCAGCCTACAGTATCCCGTGCACTACCAAAACTGCAACAGAAGAAATTCACATCTTACAATGTGAAAGAAACAATAAACATGCCACTGAATGGAAACAACCAATATGCATGTGAAGGAACTGACTATGTTCTCAAGTTGAATGAAGACTCTGTTTCAAGTAATTTTCTTTCTGATTAAATGAAGAATTTCACTTTTCAGCTCTACTTCTCCTAAAATGATTTTTGTTTGCCTTCATGGAAAAAATCCATGAAAGATATTTCAGTTATTGGCACCCAGATACCAAAATATTTAGTAATTTTCCCACCCAAACATCCAGCCTCATAAGAGAAGATTTAATAAAAATTGAAATGAGAAACAATTCTCATTGAAAATTTCTCTTAAGAAAATAGTATTACCCTGGCAATTTTTTTACAGCACACACTAATGTACTTGAGTGCAATTTTTATAAAGAATCCAAATGAGATTTCGTTGCTGGTCTTCATTCCTGTGCTTGATGGCAATTCTTTATGTCCCACAGATTAAATCCTTACAAAGCAGGAGAAGTTTACTGATCATGAAAGGACAACCATTCAAGTCCAGATCACCTCAATTTTTGAATTTCCTCAGATATGATTAAAGTTACACTCATTTTTTCGATGCCTAGAGATAACTTGCACAGCAGAATGTCTCATGAGGACCACATAGATAGTTGTTCAGTTTCTGAGAGGAAGTGGAGTACATATTCTTGTTAGCTCACATTCAGAAAAATCTAACCACCATCTATCACAGTGAAAAAAAAAAAAAAAGAAAGTTAAAGATGTGGAAGCTGTATATAAAATCTACATGGAAATGCTTAAATTTTGCAAAATTTTAATTATTGAAGATAATGTCTTTCAATAGGAAGACATTGGGCACTTTGCTAAACTGGTTTACCTGGTTAATATTTTGGAACACAAATATAACTAATAGAAAGAAATTAGGACAGCAGAGTTTTTATGTATTCGGTGTCAATAACAGTCATAAAGAAGAAATAATTTACTAATGGCCATGTACTTTTCATGTAATTTTTTAATTTAATATTCAAAGACATTTGAAGCACATGTCTACAGGAAAGCAGTAAATTAATTAACTTAGGTCATAGTCAGCTATGTCAATACCCAGAAGCAAGAACTCTACTGAGTGCCAATAGAATACGCAAGCAAATATATACAAAATCCTGAAAAATTTTTAACATGCTTTTAGCACTGTGTATCTTCACCACCTAAACCGTAGAAGGGTCCTGTAAAAGTGAGTTGTGCATGTCTCTAGAGCTTCAGGTATTTCCATTAATTGATGCATTAACATTTCAGACCTAAGGTTTAATATGTCATTCCCTGGACAGGCTTCTGTCAGCATATCCTAGGTGATTTTTCCATTCATAGGAAGGGAAAAAATAAAGGAGGACAAAAAACCAAATGAAAAGTTCACTCATTTCACTTCAGTCTGTCTTTGCAATCATTGACCTTAATGTAGAATCATGCCTCCAATTATTTTGATAAATCTACTTTACCTTTACAGAATTATAACCATAGCAACATTATCTCTCTATAACAGTGGAAAATTTCCATTTTCATGCCTATAAGGGAAAGGATGATGACAAAATAGTGAGAAAGGCCAGTTTTATTCAGCTTTGATCTTGTGCAGTCTAGCAGACATATGGGAATGTGTATAGTGATTCGTCACCATCAGAGTTTGTTCAGAATTAAAATCATTGAAGTTTTTAAAACTGTGGACTATTCCAAGGACAATTACAGTAAAAATTGAACTGCACAGTAAAGTATGTGAGAATTATAATTTTTTGCTAGCTCTTTAATGTTGGGATGATTGTTTGGGGTTTTTTCCTAGCGTAACGTTATTAGTGCCAGTATTTTGTGAAGAAATCAGCAGCACTCATTCCATGCAAAACAGCAGTTGAAATCCGGATATCACTGAAGCCAGTGACTTCAGATGTTAATTTTAATATGATTTGAGTATCATTCAGTATCACTAGCAGACTCTTTCATATTAGATTTTTCTACTCTGAAAAACCTGGAGTTAATTGCACTGATATAGATAACCTCTACTTTTTCCTGCCACTAATAGTTGATTTTCTTCTACATAGAGACACTGAAGATATCATCCCAAGGATAACAAGGAAGGAAAGAAAATTACTTTGGTATCTGAGTTAGTACTGGCACAGCTGAGTGACTGCCATGTTCTATCCTATTCCAGCACTCGTTCTAAAATGATAATGTATTTCACATCCAGTACAAAGACCTGGATGGAACCTCCTGTATATTAGAGTTCACTCATTGGTAGTACCTATTCCACTAGTCCTCAGGAATGCTGTGTGGCATTCTGATCTGCAATGCATCTTTAAAGCTTCACTAATGTATTTTATGTAGGCAATTTAATAGTGTCCTACAATGTTTCATGCCTTAGTCATTACTGGCAATATTAAATAAAATGAATGCTAAGATGAACACCAGTTCTGCCCTCAACTCCTGCCATCTACTCTTTCTGCATGCTCTTCAGACTGTTCTTTATGTTCTTCAGTTTTGCTGAAAATCCTCTTCTTCATTTTAATTCACATTTTCAGATAATATTTCACAAAAATCTAGATGAGTGGCATGTTTTAGAAATAAAGCTAACCTTAACAAAGATAACAGACTAATCTGCGACATTCTGTTTCTGGAATATTACAGTTAATTTTATTACATTGTCCCTATTTTTGTCAACACAGACAGAAAAAGATTTCAAGATTTAGGCAACACCTTATACTACCAATCATGCAGACGGAATTTCTTGAAGAGAAAATAAACATTTATCAGGGATGTAATGTGCATCATGTGACCATATATATATATATATATATATATATTTCTTTATAAGAATTTATGTTAATCCATCATGCAATGAAAACAGTGATTTGCACATTGTTATTATGGGGATTGGGAAAAATAAGTGTTCATTCCACAAAATATTTCTTCTAAATTTTTGTCGCAAATTCTAGGTGAGATCTCTTCCTATGTATGCCTACCCAAGCTGAGAAATTTTACCTCCTGTATAGACCAGAATTTAGTTTTTAATTTAACACACTAAGTGTTGCACTTCCCTTATAGTTGTTTAGCATGTTTCTTGTTTTATCTTGTGCTATTATGTTATTGTGTTACATCTATTTGGTGAAAGACGTTTCCATGTTTTTAATCTAGTGGGACAAAGGACAGCAAACAGCTATGAGAAATAGTCAGAAAAAAAAGGTAAATGCAAAATCAAAGGGCTGGTGAGAAGTGTATAGGTTCAAAAAGACTGCAGACACATATCAACACAGTCCTTCTGAAACTATTATAAGTTTACAATGTAAACACAGCTACACAATATACCAAGTCAAAATTCCTACCTACTTCTGTTTTTAGAGATGGCAAAATTACTTTCTTGCATTTAAGCACTCTGTTTATGTACCTCATAAGACTGTTTGATAGATAAATATATACTTCTATAAAGACAGAAAGATTTCAGGTAGAAAAGGAGCTTCAGGATTTGCAATGAGAAGTTCTTCCAGGTACCTATTCCTACAGTATCCACCTTCAGAAGTTTAAATCAAAAACCTCTTGTAGGTCTTAGTATTCTTTTATGTTTTGTAATTTAATAGAAATGAGGCTCAAGGGGGAAAAATTATTAAAATCAGTATCAAATAAAACAACACAGTGATTAAAATCTCATTTTTGCAGGGTCTTGTCTTTCCCTGTCTTTAGATAACTAGAGTAATAGCTGCCTGTAGCAAAGTGGTAATAACCATTTCAGTACTAGAATTCCCAACTGCAGGAGCTATGCCTTAACAAAGGAATATGGAGATCTGAGCAAATCTTATTCAGATCTTAAAAAGAACATCGTAGGATGGTGAGAACATGGCTGCCAGGCTTCTTTTTTTCCCTTCTGTTTTTTTTCCCCATGCTATTTTCCCCCTTCCAGCTTCCCCCTTCCCACAAAACTGAAGGCAAATGAATGTAATTGGCACTAGAAATGAGGAAATGTTCATTTCTGAATCAGGACTGCCTCTGGGTTATATACAGAGTCCTGTTGTTCAGAGAGTCCACCATTTCAGGGTGGAAAATAACAATAATTCCTGATTTTTACCATTCCCTATTTCTTCTTTCATTACTTAAAATTGTTATATTTTAGTTTCCCATATGTTATCTGTACAGGTAAAACCTGCTTGGCATTTACTATCTAAAACTAATGATTCAATTTTGACTTTTGAATTTTGTAGGTCAAAAAATTTGACAATTTTACCCAGTAAATGCTAATGAAATGGACACATATCTAAAATGCTAAACATACGTAATAATGTTTTATGCCAGTTCAACCTGTTTGCCACCTAAAGAAGTTCAAGACATTAATGCACAGTGTGCCAAAGTGTATTATTTCAAGGTGATCAAAGGGATAAGTTAGAAATAGTAGACTGATTCAGTACAATCATTGAAAAATATATTACATATTGAGGTAGAATTGCAGACTTAAAAATAAAAATAAAACCACAATACTTGTGCATATTATGACCTGTAAAGCACTCAGATACTGTGATAATGGGCATCACATAATTCCAGACTATACACACTTACTGTCCATCTCCACAGAAAACCAAAACACATGTCACTTTTTGTTTTTGTGAGCAGATTACATGAAGGCTGCATTCTCTGAAATATTTAAATTGAGGCAATACTGAGGCAGTTGCAAGTTTTGACTCTACCTTCCTCCTTGCTGTTTAGTGTTGGGATAAAAAAGAAAGGAAAAATATTGCTGTAGAAGATCAACATATACTTCTATTACATACATATATATATGTATATATATACATACGTATGTGTGTGTGTATACGTACATATACATATACACATATACAATCATATACTTCTATTTCTTTCACAGGGTGGCAATAGGCTGCCTGTTTGAGTTTACTGTTTTGCTTTGGGTCATAATGAAGGTCAAATTTTGTCACCCTGTAGCCTCCTCCATTTATCCTAGTTAAAGTGAAACCCTAATTTCACTGTGTACCAATCCTGCAACAGGCAAAGGTAAAACAGGCATAAAAGGTTAGGTTAGAAAGTCAGCAATATATAAATAAACAGCAAAAATAATCAGGCCTCTCTGTAGACTAAAGTAAACTTATAAGAAAGAGAGACATACATAGACATCATGATAGATCTGGCATTCTCTAAGGAGTACCAGATAGTGATACTGAAGATGCCGTCCTTTTCCTTCTATTTAGAACAGACTTTATCTTAGAGTCTCAGAAACTATGGCAATAACTTCTGGACATTGCAAGACTTATTTTTAAAAGGAGCCTCATCCACTCAGGGAAGTAAGGCCAAGATTGACAGCTTGCTGATGGCTTTCTGCTCTATGTACAGCTGTCTGAGTGTGCACAGATGGGATCCATCACCATACAGTTTTACTGCTGTAGTTGGGGCAGGATGCCAGACTGCTGTAACTTTGGCCAGTGACAAAGAATATCCCCTCTCTGTCTACTCTTTCAAGATAAGCACAAGGTGTTTTTTATTTTATCAGCCAGATGTGGCTCTGATTAGCAATCTGAAATTATAAAAATAGTGAAGAAGAACATCCGCTATATGCTGCTGTTGCACTTGGAGAACAAGTGGAAAGTTACTACAGCACTAATGTTGAGTGCTCATGTAATCCATGTACGCACAGTTTGGAAAAAAATCTGACAAGCTGTATCAGCAGTGGTGTAAAGAAAGAATCAAAAGCATGGGATCTTTGTTGCAGTGGGACCAGAAGGAGGGCTATCAAGGGAAACAGGACCTCAGGGAAGAGGGGAAAGAGTATCACAGGTGTCACAGGCAAGAGATTTCTGGGAGAGAGAGCTCCTCAGGTAGACTTCCTTTCCTATTACCCGTATTCTAATCTACATAGCAGGAAATGGTCACAGATACATGTTGAATTTGTTTCATTTTTGTTCAAAGAAAACCAGTAGCTTATACACATGAAAATCCAGTGCTGTAGGAAAAAGATTGCCTTTAAAACACTTATGTTTAATTCTGATATGATGATTACAGTGACTACAGTCAAGACAGATTTCAAATAATGGATCTCCCACCAATCTGCTTGTAGCAGAAACTTTAACATGCTGTTTCAGTTTTGGGAATATCTGCTATGCATGAACAATTAAACCAGGGCTGTGATTAGTTACACTTTCTCTCTGAGTATCATCAAGGAGTGCACTACTGCTACTCCTTTAAAAAGATGTGGCACATTTTTAAAATTTACATTGGCTTGCATAGATGAGAATTTATGATAAAAGCATTTTAGCTGTGTGAACTAACTTCTGATGAAAATGAATTATTATCATAATAAATGAAGAGCATTAGAAAGTTATACACATTCAATTCGCAATTTAAAAAAAGGAAAAAGTATTTTACAGAAGTTACAGAAATTGCATCTGTCTTTGTGATAATGATTTTTTTGCCTTATTTCATTTGAGAACAATTATGTTACTGATCAAAGGGGCAGTACACTGAAAAACACAAACTGGGCTGCACAGTTACGTAGGATGCTTCAATTGTTCTGGCTGTGAGACCCTGATCTGCCTGCATCATGGAGGGACCCTGCAGCCTTAGTGGACCCCACAGACCTGAAATGGAGTTTCAGCAGGGACAGGCAACCCCAGGCTGAGCTAAGACTCAACCGCTGGGCCATTGAGCAGGACACTGCAGAGGGTGCTGGTCAAGTGTATTGTTTGTGTCATCAGGGCACTGGTACTACATGTCTTTGGGCTCCCTACTTCTCTTTCCATCAGTGTCTTTCTCCCAACACTTGCCATTTCTTCAAGAACCAGGCACATCAGCACAACAGAGATCATTGGCCTGGTCCTCAGCAAGAATGCACTTACTCAGGTGGGATTCGAGCTGTGAATTTTTATATCAGCAGTAGAGTTGATACACTAGTGGATTGTACAACTGGTGGGCTGTACATTTGAGTGTTTATATGTGCAGTTTTAATACTTTACTAAGATACACTTTGAATGAAGGTTTTTGCCAACACACCAGCTAAACATGAAGAGCATGCTTGTATCCTGGAATCCACCAAAATGGGTTGATGGATGGTCCCTCCAACTTGGAGGTTACTTCCAGCTTGGAGGTAAACAGATGTATGGATGGGAACTCAGTATCACCTACCTTAGTGGAGTCCCTTTCATATCTTACACTCAAATGTACACTCATCTAGTATACCCTTGCCATTTTATTATCCCCTGTTTCCTTCATGTTCTTTCAGTCCCATCTTTCCCATCCTTTACACTCATGGTAAGCTACAATATTTTTTGTACACATATGGACAAAGCAGGTACTTAATATCAGACATCAAATCACACATTTCCAGTGACATCATTAGGAAAATTGCATTTTTGGTCACTATTTCAATTCAGCTTTGTGAGGCATCCCCGTCTATGTGCTTGTGCTTATAAAACCCTCCGGTTATGAGATACCAGGCAGTAATGCAAATACACTCCTGATCTCCTGGCATCCAAGTAGCAACCCTACTGTATACACCAATTCATTTTTTAACAACATTTGCACGTTGCAATGATTCTGCTGTGTCAGGACATACACTTGTGTAAGTCATACCTGTTAAAAAGGCATTTCTGTTTCTACTATTAATATTTTAAGTCACTAGCATAAATAAATCACATGGATTTTTGCAAGCCACTTCTTTAAAAGTTACTGGTGGTCTGTTTGATCATGAGATGGTCACTCTTCTCTTACTGTGTTTTCTATAATATCTTTCTTTGTCACTGCTTCTGGATTTTATTAACACATTTGATTTTTATGAATTTTAATGCTGAAATACAGAATCATATCTTATATTAAAAAGTATGATTGCATTGGAAGAAAAGCATGAATCCCTGGTATAGAAGTCCTCTATTCTGAATAGAAGAAAAATTTATCACAGTGGATGGATGAAAAGCATGATTCACATGAGAAGACAAAGGTTTCTGAAATGCCATGTTAAGAGAATCAGTTTCACGAGAAACTTACCCCACAGGATAAGGTATTAATCAGTACTTGGTTGGTAACATCAGTTGATGCTTCAGTCCTCCATGGAAAGTAATTGCAGTCCTCAGTGTAATAAACAGGCTATAAGATTTAAGAAGCTGAATTCTAAAAAGCAGTTCATGAAAAATTAATTTCTTTCATTTTTAATTTTCATGTTCTAGGAAATTTGCTGACATGAGAACTTTTTCTGTTTTTCGTTTTCTCTGTCTGTCCTTTTCCTCCCCACTTCAACTTCTTTGGTTAAGAATTTAGTCATGGCTGACAGACCCTGGGAAAAAAAACAGAGAGCTAACCCTTTGCTTCCTTAACTCACACTCATAGGCACAATGTAAGAACTGATGTATAAGGGAGTAACCACTTTTTGTCAGTGACTTCAGACCTAAGAATAGATATCATTGAGGAATTCTTTGATGCCAGTTGTACTGCCAGACAGGATTATTACATACTAAAAGAGAGGCATAAAATGCAATTAGATGCTCAGTCCATTGGAAGGTAGTGAAAGTTAGTTGCCTATCTGAATACTCTTCCTTTGAAAATTGCCCTCAAGCTCTCCAAGAGAAGGATGTTGTCTTCGATTTGTGTCTGTAAAGTGAGTCACAATACAGCAGAAGAGTAAGTGGCCAGCAGACTGTACTGAAAGGTGTGGAAACCAGAAATACCTGCTGTTTGTTAGAAGAAGAAGAAAAAAAAAAGCAGTTTTCAAAAATAGTGGTACATAAGCTATTTCAAAAGAATCCAAAAAAATTAGCAACAAAAGAATCCACTGTTGCATTTCTGTTAGAGGATACCAGTAATCGAGTGATGGTGCAGTGGCTGTACAGAGCCCTAGGTGCACCAGGATTAGTTGCTCTTTAAAATGGCACACTTAAACCTGGAAAAGTACGGTGGATTGATCTGGATGAATCACCAGATGTCCACCAAACTGCTTTACCACTTCCCTGCACGATGAAGTCTGGGTAAGACAACAAGATGGTAGAAATCCCAGTGCGTCAAAAGAAAGGCAGTTTAATACAACAAAGGTAGGGTCACAAGTGAAAAAGATTTTTTTTCTACTTCCTGTCAGCAGGTGATGTCCTGTCCAGCCACTTCCTGGGAAGTAAGGCTTCAGTTGCATAGCATTGAAAACAAATGTCATAATAATGAAAGCCCCTTGCTCCTACTCTTTTCTCTCAGTTTTTATTGCTGAGCAGACACATTATGATATAGACTATTCCTTTGGTCAGTTTGGGCCTGCCATCCTGGCTATGCTCCTTCCCAAGATCTTGCCTACTCCCAGTCTACCGGTGAGGGAAGAATGTTCGAGAGACATCACTAATGCTGTACCAGCGCTGCACATCAATGAATGTATTTGAAGTAAGGAATGGCTTGTTCATATGGCATACCACAAAGATTAAAAACCATTGCATTTTGCTACTTAAACCATTAAAATATTTTCCTTTTCTGCTGATTTTCTCATATTTGGGAATGTCCATACATTATTTCTTTTGTGGGTTATTTTGGTGGTTGATTTTTCTCTCATATGAGCAAGTGACACTTGTCTGCTCTTAAGAGAGAATAACAAGAATATATTCCGCTGAAAGAAGTGGTTCATTTACATTCCCAGTGAGGTTTTACAAATGCCTGAGGGAGACAGCTGTGAATTAGGCACGCCGATAGGCACTGGTCTGCACGCATGCAACTAGCCTTGCTTCATGCAACGTGCACAAACCTTTTTGTCAGACAGATTATATCCTCCTGGAAATTCCTTGTTTCTTCTGGTCCTCTAACTACTCTCACATCTTGAAATTTTGGTTTTTTTTGCCATCACCAAGACTATCCTACTGAGAAATCCCACTGTCATAATTCACCTAAAATCTCGGTTGTCCTAAATTGTTCTGTTGTTCACCTACAGTAACTATTCTGCTGTCCTAAATGTCCAATTCTCATGGCCTGTCATGGACTAAAAAATGAGTGGTTATTGGTACAACATAGTTTGATGAAAGGGCTAGCAAAGGCTCATACTAATACATCTGGAATGGTGGAGCATCTGATAAGACCACATCCAGACAACCCCTGCAGAATTGATCGTGCTGATTAGAGATATTACTTACCCCAGCTGAGTTGTTAATATTGGTTGCATCCTCCCTGCAGTTTTTATGTCTTCTTTCAAAGAAAGTCTGGAGGATTAATATTTGATAGTATTCAGTAGTTTATGTTACACAACCTAGCTTTGCTGTTGTGTAAATGAAGAGCTCTCATCAGTTTGATTGCCAGCAGCAAGAGCACAGGAGACAATATCTTATGTTGCAGACATAAGTGGTGGTATCTCAATAGCTTTTATTTTCTGTAGCAATTGTACATAGCTTACTCACAAGGGCTCAAATTTCTCTGATCCAAAATTCTGCCCGCATAAAATGAAATAAGGGATTTCTACCTTTCTATGAAAATGTTGCCGCTGCTGTTTCTAGCATTTTTCTTCAACTTTCATTAATGTTTGCTGTCTATGTGTTAATGCAAAAACAAACACCTATTTATCTGGTGCTTCTGTATTTGTAGGGCCTATAGATTCTTCTGTCCATACAAATCCATTACAAATATGTTTAAGCCTCTTAAAGTTTACCCAGGTGTCTTGCTGCACCCGGATTGACAGGACATTAACTTTCCTGATAATATTATTATTCACTGTGTACCTGAGGTTGAAAGTGTTGTCAGTAGTGGATAACATGCATTTGCTGATAAATCACCACAATAATGGAGTCTATAACACAGCTGGAGTTATATGTCACACTGCTTTATTATACATTTACAGTGGGACTTTATACCTCTGTTTATACGGAAGAAAATCATATTCTTAGTTGAAGCATCAGTTTCTCTACCTATTGGTCCACTGAGCTGCAAACCTGAATTATTCTCAAAGTACCTCACAAAACAGAGATATCCCTCAGGCATGACTGCATTTAAAAGGAAAGACTTTATCATTGTCAGTGAATTATGTAACTCCTGAATGAATACAATGACAGGCATTTTTATTTATTTAGTCAGTTTTCTGAGTGTTTTGCTCTTGACTTGAGACTGCACTGAGACTTTTCTAACTTCACCTTGCATCTGCTTCTGGATAGGAAGGTTTACCAAGATTTTCTCCGGCTATGGTGATTGTACAGACTCATGTCTATTATGCGGGCTTATATGAAAGAATTTTGACAGAAAGTACTGACACAAAATTTCTGTTCACACTTCACAACCATGTAGAGGCGCCTAAAAATATTTATCTTTCTTAAGTATTCAATTTTAGGAACAGATAATTCCCATATTAATCACTGGTTGCAGGGAAAATGGATTAATTTAACTTTTGCCACATTTGAAAGATGAATGATATCTATGATACAGAAAAAGAGGAAAGACTTAGACGAAGTTGTTCTTCAAGTCTCCAGTTAAATGCCCACTTGGACACTGTCATCTGTAGATGTACAGTTGGGAGGAGTAAAAGGCTTGACACCATTCTTCCATGCAACTGCACCACTGTGAATTCAAAAATCAACCTTACAACCTTCTCTTAATACAACAATGTAAATGTTGTCTGTTAGGCTAGCAAAAATCACATATTCAAGTCCAAAAGTGTTTGACTGTATTATAGCTTATTTAATCATAACTCAGTAAGAATATATTGCTCCTGTTATAGCACTACAAGAATGGTGTAGGATGAAATCTGGGAGTAGATATTTCCTGCTGTGGAAAAACAACATGCTACACAGCCCTCTGCTGTTCATCTGTTTAGCCATTGTGGTGGCTTGCCAAAGGCAAACTCTGAGGGGTGTGTTTTGGTGGCTCAAGAGAAGTTGCATGGCACAGAGAAAGAAAGATATTGTGTGACAGTGATGCTCTAACAGGGACACTGTGAGACTAATGAAGTTATGTGAATTAAGCAGTCAATATCTTAGGAAAAACAAGGAACTATGGTAAAAATGAAAAAGGCATAGAACCCCCACCATTTTATTCCTTGGTCCATATTAACACATAAAAGACACAGTTAACATTATTACAAGAACTTGGAAGTGGAAGAGTTGAATATGGCAGCACGTTTTACCTGTATTCCCTAACCTGCATATTTTTTGGAGTAGATTAATTCATATGGAAAACTTTTCCAGCTAACTACTATTTCAGGAAAGGTGGAAGAGTAGTTGAGCATGTTTATGTATGTTTGTAAAAATACTTACCCTGATAGATAACCCAATTTTAGATAATTTCAAAGAGAAAAAAACAATCTCAAAATAACATTGCATGCTATCTTGGAATCACAGAATATTCTGAATTGGAAGGGATCCACAATAATCATTCAGTCCAGGTCTTAACTGAATGTCCTATATGGAAATGTCACATCATTTTAGCTTTTGGCTTAAAATAAATTTAATATTTTAAACCAAACTACTGATTTGAAAAGAAAAGTAAAACTGGTAAACATTATTTTAGAGTTTTCTCTCTTCAATTTTTTGCCCCCTCTTTTTTATTAAAGTCTCCATAAGAAAAGGAAAATGTAAACAAAAATTAAAATTTTTTGTGAAACAGTATACATGCAGACCACTCACAACACAGGGACAGAGGTCACTTGTGTAAACTATTGTGTAGTACAATGTAGACTAAAAATAAATACAGTAGACCCCATTTCAGACTATAATTGACACTATGTTTCATACTTACTGGAGATCATCAATACTGAAAAGAATGATAAATTAAATCCCGAATTTGCAAATTCATCTTTCTATTCCTGCATATCTGAGTGATTGGAGTGAACAGATGTATGTGTAGAGGACAAATGTGGTAACTTTTTGAGCTGTGTAAAAAGTACATTTTCATTGGAGTTTTGGAAGTGGATATTTAATTTAAATATTGTTCTGCTTAATATTCCTTTGCAGTTTTCATTATTAGAGTCTTTAAAACTTGGAAAATGTTTACTTGGAAACAGTTGCAAGAATTTTTATTCTTACTCCATGTTTCTTGTAGTTAGCTTGTAATTGCATTTCATATGAAATGTTTCACAACTACTTCACATATCTGCTTGATAAAACCTATCAATTTTTGTTTATAAAGACTGAAAATTGTCCTCTCTTAGATTTCAGCTATCAAGCACAGTTTTCTATTGTGTCTATTTCCCAATACCTTCAGAATCTACCAACAACACAAACCTTCAAACCTTTCAAAATGTATTCATTTTCCCAAAAAAGATACTTTCCCACAGTGTCTTAACTGATCTCATCAAAGTGTCTCTGATGAGTTATTTCTTTTGAATGAATGTCATGGTGGAGAGGACCTCAATGGACAGCTCAGTCGCTTCATTGAATCCATTTTGATTGCCATATGAAATGTCAACTAATTTCAAGACTTTGGTTTGCAATCACTGATCATCCATGTCAGAAAGCCTTAGTTTAGCTTTTATTTTAGCTATTTTACTTAAAACTAGCCCTGCCAGGTTCCTCTCATTACCAGGAAGAGACATCTGCACAAGTGCTTCAGTTGCTTTCCTTCAACAGTTTCAGAATTGAGGCACAGAGGTCCAATTAAACCCTGTCACCTCCATAACACAGGAATAACCAGAGTTTGCAGTTTAGGCTACATGTTTCTGAATTCAGTGAACTCTGGTCATGTGTATGCAAGGCCTTTCCGAAACCACTCTTCATAATACTGAAGTCTGTAGGAAATGCTGTGCTTAGAAGGTTCAGCTCCTTGACTTACCTAAAAAAAGTGGAGAAAAGGGCCCTCTTCAGTTTGAGGAAACTACTCCTTGATCTTTACTATGACATTACCACTTGAATGGTAGTAGTACCATAAATGAGACACTAAACGTGCCTACTAAATGAGACACTAAACGTTATTGTGTGGAGTCAGTATTTTCCAGTTGTATCTGAGAACCACCATGCCATATTGAGGATCAAGCACACTGTAATGCCTTGCCTTCCAACAAATAGAAAACCTCTTTCACAAATGCTCTCTAGATTCATATGACTCAAGAGGCACTTGTTCTTTGTTCTGATGTAATCCATATTGGCCGGAACACATTGGTTTAAAACCTTTCTGACCAGTTGTATCTTAAACTGCAACAAATGAGGAAAGAGTTCATAATTACATACATTATGCGTGAAAATATGTGTTCCAAATTCATAGAAACATAGAATGGTTCAGGTTGGAAGGGATCAAAAAGACTATCTGGTTCCAACACTCCTGCCATGGGCAGAGACACCTTTCACTAGACTGAGCTGCTCAGAGCTCCACCCAGCCTGGCCTCAAACACTTCCAGGGATGCTGCATCTCCACTTCTCTGGACAACCTGCTCCAGTGCCTCACCACCCTCACAGCAAAGAACTTCTTCCTAATATCTAATCTAAAACTACTGTCTTTTAGTTTGAATCAGTTCCACCTTTTCGTCTCACTATGTTCTCTTGCAATATTTCACTCTCATATAAGCATTCTGAATGATGAAAACATCTCTATGCCTGAAAGATAGCTGAATATCATGCATATTTCCTTTAAGTTTATCTTTTTGTCTTTTATCCACAGAAAGAGAAAAGATTGACTGCATTTCTGAGGATGATGATCTCACCTAGAATAAATCATTATCGTTCTATTGCTTTCAACTTTGCTTTGTAGTTTGCACTACCAAAGAACAGAGTACAAATTAAAAAACAAACAAATCAGCTTCAGAGCAACACAGAAAGGAATCAAGAAAAAGAGTCATAAGAAACAGATACTAATCTATCAGTAAAGCAGTTGTATTTTATGAGAAGAGCTGGTGTGTTTTCATTTTCATTAAAAACAGTCAGTGTTCCAAATTTTTCTTATGTTCCTCATCACAGTAATTACGAGATTGTGGGTTGTTTTGGTTTGGGTTTTTTTTGGTGTGTGTTTTTGTTTGTTTGTTGGTTTGGTTTTTAAATGTACAAATTCTACCTTTCTCTAAATAAACAAATAGATGGCAGAAAGGCTTGTTGGCATCATTCTATAAAAAGGAAGACAGAATAAGAAGAAAGTAAAAGAACCCCCTATCTTCCTTCCTTTTAACAGAACAGATTTCATTTACAACAAATCAAATTCAGATCCAGTTAATTTTCTGCATAATAATATTCAGCTCTTACATTTCAGACACATATTAGGATCTCATTAGGATCTCAGCTATGATGAAATATGCTGTTGGATCACCTTCTTAATCTTCATTAGCAAAAACTGGACCAAGGACTCTAATCTCTGTCTCATACCTCAGAGGTACAGACTAAATAATGAAAACTCCTAGGGCCAAAACAAATTCTGTTTTGAGGGTCAACAGATTTTCCTCCCATATGTGGTCCCAATTACCATAAGTCAAACAAGGGGTTGAAACTGAATCCTACAAAGGAAAATTTCCTGCTGTGAGGGTAGACACTACACTGCTGTTCTTTGCTAGAGTGAGAGTAATCCATGACCACAACATATATTTGATGGCAGTTGGTACTCTTAATAATCAAACAACCCTGAATAATAGCAGCTAAAAAGCCAGGAGACCACAATACTTGACTGCATGCTGTGGGGTCATGACATGAGAAGATCAAATACGTATTTGGATAAACTGGGTCCAAATGACTAACTGTTGAGTTTCTGGAGACCTTCAGCTATGATGACCAAATCACAAAGTGGCTTTGTTACTTCGGCAGTATGAAATTCCTTATTCATTGTGTCCTCCTGATTTTCATATGAAATACAACTAATTTAAGTAAAAAGATATCACCTCCTTTCTTGTCACTGATTTACAAATTCCCTAGCCTCTGACAATCAGTATACTGCTTTGCCACTGGTAATAAGACAGATTTTACAGGACAACTTTGAAATGAATCTACATCGTTAAAGCCAAATACTTTCAGTTATGTTAACTCTGGGCCTGAACAATTGTACTGAGAATTTCTGAAGGTCTACTTTGGCTGCCACATTCTCTCCAGCTTACAGATTTTGAGGTCCACAGTGGATGGAGTCACTGGCATTGAGAACAAATCAAAAGTGCACGTATGTTTACAAAATGTGAAAGTGATATGGAAATCCACAAGTCATAGGTACATAAACCATCCTTTCTCTATTTAGAAGGGCATGTAAATAGACTTTCTCCATTTACTGGGCTTTAAAACCTACTTGTCTTTGCAGGTGCGAATTATTGCATTCTCAAAAGGCCTCCTGAAAATAAGTTCATAGCTGTTCAGTTTCCTGTTTCATCTTTACTTCTTCTTCTACCATTCTATCAATCTCTGTCTATATGCCATTTTAGAATTAAAGTGTTGGGTAACTTAGTTCTCTGAAGGCACTTATTTTATTACGTACAGAATTAGATTAAAAAAAATAAAAGTTTTAGGATACCTCCAAGAAATTTTTAATTATTTCCATTTAATAACAGGCATTTTCCATTCCATTAAATCACAGGTGTGTGCTTAATTAATAGCTATTCTATACTGAATTTTACCAGTCAGTTCTCCTGTTCCTGAAAACACGATGCAAATGTATCATGAGAAGTTACAAAAGAAGATATATGTTTTATTATTAAGATCAATAGTGGTAAATTGTATATTGACTGTGACTCCAAAGATATCAAATGCTATTGAAAGGTAATTTTGCCTGTGAAATCACAGGCATGGCAAAAACATGGTTCTCATTCACTAGATCATTGTCTTTGGGGACTGCAATTATCTCAAGAGGTGTCTTCCAACCCTAACTATTCTATGATTCTGTGATTTTGTT
>JAWWMA010000100.1:3686872-3719174 GCA_035041425.1 Mionectes olivaceus | reverse complement strand
AGAAAGAAAGAAAAAGAAAGAAAGAAAGAAAGAAAGAAAGAAAGAAAGAAAGAAAGAAAGAAAGAAAGAAAGAAAGACAGAAACAAAGAAAGAAAGAAAGAAAGAAAGAAGTCTTACTTTTAAGAAAGTCTTACTTTTTTTTTTAAATGAAGAAGTTCAAATCTAAGAAGTGAATGGACAGAGAAGATACACTTTTAAACATCTTTTACAGTATTTTTAATAAAACTACCTCTCTTACAGAAAGAAGAAAGGACCAATAGTTACAGCATTCTGCCTATGCTGCCTTCATGGTAGACTTCAAGTGAAATTAAATTAAATTTAATTTTTAATACAGGATTTAAGTGGGTATTTTCATCCTTCACCTTTAGATACCAATCTATGATAGGTAAATTAGCTACCTAGATTCACACGGCTACTTCTCAAGCTGAAGAGAGTTTTGCTCAGAGAGTCACCCACAGTATGAGACATCTCAGATGCTCTCTTTTTGGCCTCTGTCTACAGGTGCTTCTGTGTCTCCACTGACTATAGAAAAGCTTCGCTGGCTCTGTATTGAGCAATATGAGCAACATTCCATTTTGTAAAGGCTGTATTTAATTTCTACTGTTGAAAGTTTACTTAAGTGTTCCATTATTGAATCTTTTAGTTTTTTAATTTAGTTATTATTTATTTAAACATCAACTTCGAAAAATTTTTACATGTATTTAGTGTTATTAAATGTTCTTTAGCCATCTTCAGTGAACAAATCACTTATAATCTGCTGATTAGTGAGTTCATGAAGTTCTTCGGTCTCTCAGCTCTCGGCAAAGGCTTCATATGCATCTCAAATTACAGGGTTCTTTTTGGTAGAGCTATTATTTTCTGAGAAGAATGGGTATTGATTGTTTATTTATAATATATATAATAATACACGTATTGCTCCACTACAATACATAAATGAGAACATTCTCAGTCTCATACATAAAAAAAATCTTTTTGGAATTCTTTTTTTACAGAATAAAAAAAGAAATGTATAATTTATTTTCCTGCTGAGAAAACTCTTTCTTTTCTGTATATATATATGCTTTACAAGAGTAAAACTGTGATATCCACTAGTCTGTCATGCCTAAGGAATAAAACTATTGATTGTGCTTTTTAGGATGAAGCTTTAAATGCTCTTTCTGGCCTGGAGACATCAAGCATTTCGAAATTGCAGACTGACATCCCTGGCTGTCTCACAGTACTCTATAGATTACTGATGAGGAGAGTAGAGCAGACACAAAGTTACCAGGGTAAGATGAACAAAAGGCATTTGTTCAGTATTGCGTTCTGATGAAAAAGGGATTGTATAAGTTTCTCAGCTGTTTCAGGGAAAAGTACATAATATTGCTGTGTCCACACACCCATATGATCAGGTTATCCTAAGTCTGAGCACTGCAAGGCCTGCTAACCAACTGGAGAGCATTACAAAACACTGATCACAGTTTGTAAGTTAGAAGCAATTGTTAAGCTTTGAGAAGCTATTTAGTTCTAACCACCCATACTCTGGCTTAAGTAGATTATAGACTGAACACTTTCTTGTTCATGACATTCTGTTGCAGTGGAACAGGGCTGGAGTGCATGTTTTTATCACACCACCTTTATTTTCTAATTTCCTCTCTTCTTCAGTTCTGTGTTAGTTGATTAATTATTATTTAGTTAGTTTCTAAATGAGGCAGATATTTTTCTATCTTGCTGAAACAGAGACTGAAATTTCTTTCAAAATAGGAACAGTGTTTAAAGCTCCTATCTGCTTAAACTAAAAGCAGAGCAGAACAAAGTTTAGAATAGAAACAAACAATGATAAAGCATAAAATAAAATACTCTTGCTAACACTTCTATCACTACAGCAGCAAGCTGTGTGGTCATACCTAAAATGAGAATACGCTGAGAGAGGCAAAGGACTATTTACAATGAAGAGAGAACTGAACAGTTGAGCTGTTATTGTTTTGGCTGTTGTATAGGAGACATACAACGTATTTGATGATTAAAGCTACATAGAAACACAGAAGAATTATAGCATCAGGCAGATGAAGAAGAATCATGCAAGTCAACACAACATAGACACTGTTTTAACAAATAGAGGCCAAAGGGAGCTCTACAAGGGGAAGCTGAGTCAAAAATAGGCTAATATTATTTGACACAATAAATATTTATCAAAATTCAAAGGTTTGTTTTCCAGAAGTCAACGTAGTACAAAAAAATCTACAAATATATCAAGTAAATTCAAAGTCCTAATCAACAAGTCTTAAAGAGTGAAAAAGAATATACTTATTAAATAATGCCACTTTAATAAAAGCATTAGGGTGATATCTGTGAACATAACTTCTTTTCTCATCTATCAGGGCAAGGTTTTCGGAGGAGGGGGATTTGGGTTTTTTTAGTGATTTTTAACTTTAATTTAGCTTCAGATATACAAAGTGTTAATGCTTCTTTAATTTGAAGAGAGAAAGAACAAATAAGCTATTTGTACCACTCTGTGTCCTTAAACACAAAGTGTTTATCTACTTCTTTATCTACTTCTCTACAAGGCATAGTAAGAAATAGTCCAGCAAAGATTGATGTGTGGCTTGTGAACTTCTATTTTTGCAAAAAGTTGACTGTAACTGACTGAGATTTTAAGGTCTGCAACATAACTGTGTACTTGTTCTATTATTCTATTTAAAGTCATAATTATTTTTTCTTTAAAAATGAGGTTCACGTAGCATAAACTGAGCTATAACATGTTTCAGTTGCAAAATTAGAAATTTTTCATAGTAATGATCAGTGTAGGTAGAAAAACGCTTACCATTCCCACCCATGGCCACTGAAATACAATAATGGTATGTCTAATAAATTCCACTAAGCTGCAAGTGCAACTAATGTTTGAGCTTAGTGTTGTCACTACTCTTAAAATTTAAGCAAGAAAACTTCTCTTTTAGGTAACTTAATTCCCTATAAATATCCATAGAAAGTAATTAAGATATTGTATATTAAAATACAGAAAGAGGTTAAAGATGTTTATTCCTTTTTTGTGACTTAGTGAAAGAGAGTGAAATTCCCAGTGTATCCAGCTAGTATTATCTCAAATATCTTGTTCTGATGAGTTAGCCATGTTTTAGAATTGCACTTTTCCTAATTCCATGTTTTATATCATTGTCTTCTTCCTTAACCCCCCCTCTTTCTACATTTCTTGCTATGCATTCTTATATATAGAAAATCGATGTACAGCAGCTCAACATCACAGTCTTTGGTATATGGTGTTTTGACATACTTTTATTTTTATTTGTTTCTAAATAAACTTACTTTTAAATACAGGTCCAGTATTTATACACTTGCAGTGGTTAAAAAAACCCATGGGTTTACATAACTTTGTAGACCAGTGCATTGCTTTTTGATAGTGTTGAATCCACTGCCTCCAGACACTAAACATACTACCTTTCCTACTGTCCAGTATTTCTCTTTAAGCACAGATGTCTTCCTCTATTCACATTATTAATTCCATACGCTCTTGCCTGAGTACTTATGCTCTGATTTCTTCTCCTATTTATGTTCCACAGGCTCTGTGTTCTTTAAACCAGGAGGCTCTGCCTCAGAGTCTGTGTAATGCATTCGTTTGAAACTCAGTTTCCAAGAGAAGGATTATTGGTGTATTTACTGAATTTTAAAATTGCAATAAAATTTTATTTTTGCAAGATTTTATTTTTGCAAAAAATTGCAAAGTTTTAACTAAGAATAATTAATTGAGCTGTATTAAAAATATTTCAGGTAATGTTGTCCTATTTTAAATATCTTAGAAATACAATCTTGTGAATCATAGTAATTTAGCACTATAGAATCTATGTTGAAGTTGTATGGCCTTAGCAATTATTTCTCTTTAATACGAAGAGCTATATTAAGTTATTTACTGCTTAAAAACAAAAAAATCAATTCATTTTCTATTCCTTAGAAGGAAAATATATCTTAAAGGCCATAAAGAGAAAATGGTCTGGATGGAACACATGTGCAGGTATGAAGAATATATAACAGAGGTGGTTCCCATGCAATGAGTCTTCTGATATTTCAATAAATGTGTTTTATATCCTTCTATTTTGTACCTACATATTCAAATTTAGCTTTGAAATTAAACATAGTTTTATGTTCAAAGGCAAGTTAATGTTCCATGGCATGTTCCTAGTGAAAAAGGTTATAGATATACTAAAGGCCATACACAAAACCAAATACCTTTTAAACAATTCTCAATATTCTACTGACCTGTATGAATGTACTGAAGATTTTAGTTAGTTGAAACGTCTATGTTACTACACATAAATATTCATACTTTATATACTATATCAGAATTAAAGAACTATCTGAAACATTAAAAGAAAAATTATTACTCCTTTTTACTTCAGACTTTCAGAAATGATCCAGGAGCACACTTCCTTGGGGAGTCTGTTCCAGTAACAGTAAGTAACTTCTCCCAAACACCTTTTCAGTTGTGCAGTTGGAAGAACACAAACTAGGGAAAATTAGTGAGGCATGTGCATTTGAAAAAAAACTGGGGGAAATGAATAAGTGGATATTTGTTCAAGTTTTTATTAAGGTTGCAATGGTAGAAGGGGGAATCAGGTTCTTCACTGAGTAAACAGTGAACGGTGATAAAAGACTTTAGAGATGAGTGCAAATAAAAACTGAAACTGAGACATTCATTGGGAAGGTCAACAGAGGAAGCTTTTCTGTTAGGAGCTCCAATTCTGGAAACCACTGCCCTCTAATTTGTCTCAGACATCTTTTAAACATCGTATTGCAAAGTCTTCTTATTCCTTTCTTGTAACTGAAGACGACATCTTACATAGCTTTTTGTTTGTTTGTTTTGTTTATTTGTTTAGTTTTAGTTTTTTATTCCACTTTCTTTTTTGTTAGTTTTATGACAACTGTCTGGAAAACCTGGTGGCCATCCATTTTCTGTACACTTGAAATAGACAAAATATCAATGATGTGAAAGCTGCAGAATCATTTAGTCAGAGGAGATGGTACGACTTGTGATGTCCACATAGTAGAGATTAGTAAGTCTGAGAACACCTAAATCTTTTATGACTCCTGCAATAAAAAGTTTTCAAGTTTCATCAAATATCATGCCATTATTAAATCTTTGGGAAAAAGATTAATGATATTTCAAGGCACTCATTCTCCCTATTCACTCTTTTTTGGTATTTAGTTTACCTGACAACCCAAACCTAGGACTTCATGGTGGAATTAATAGCAAAAACATGGTCCTGAGAATCTTCTATTTTCCATTACACCCCGTGTTTAGTTCCTTAGTATAACCTAATCTCAGAAGACACAAACCTTGAAAAGGCACTTGACAACTAGAGCAAAAGAAAGGGAGGCAAAACATTTTGCTCTAGCTAACTAGGGATAAGTAAGGCTGACCAGAACTGGCAAGGATGACTGACAGCAATGGTAAAGGTACAAGTGGGCCAGTAACTGCAGACTACATAATGCAAGATATTATTACAAAGCCAACAGAAAAGGATCAAACTTGTCTACATAGTTGAGATTACTAATGACTTAAGATCTGTATCTGAGATCTGTATTCTCAAACCATTGAACTTGCAGGTTTATTAAAGGCAAATTTCACACAGAAGTTCTTAATCTTTTTTATATAACTAGGCTGTCATACGTTTGTTCAGGTTTCTGTAGCAAAAGATGCAATGGATCAAGGAAATATCTTTGAACTGCTAAGTTGATATGTCTCTTAACTTTCCTGTTACTCCACTCTAAACATGAAATTATTTTTTCTTTTTTTCCAACAAAACCTCTTACCAGAAAAGATTCTGCATTTGCAAAGCAAAATAATTTAGATCAGAAGTGTATATAATAATAAAAGACAATATGCAAACAAGATAAAGAATATCAGAGTACAGCAAGAAAGAACATTTGTGTTATTTCAAAAATTTTTTGAAAGGTATGTCTGTGCACTAAATCTTGTTTTATATATAGATATAAATTTGTTAATATAAAATGTACAAGTTATGATTTTGGTGATAGTTATGTCTGATTCTCTAAAATCACTTTTTTTCCTTTTTTTCTTTAAATTTGATGAGGAGCGTAGAAGGTGGAAAGAATATAAAAGAAGTAGTAAAGTGAAGTCATTATTCTAATGAGACTATGTCCCTCAATGGGTTAAAACTTCTTTTTCTTTTCTTTTCTTTTCTTTTATAGGAGACACTGACCACACGCAAAGAGCCACATGAACTTTCACTGATTCACTTCAGAACACTCATTTCATTCCCAGACAGTCTACATACAGCCCCTTTCCACAGGTAATCAACACAACAACCCTTCTGAAAGCAGGCTTTACAACCATCCAATAAAAACTAAGCCTCACTGAAGTAATGAAGAAAGAAAAAGATTCTTCATTAATTCATTAATTCCTTAATGATGACTGAAGAGTTGCCAGAAAACATTTTCCTTATAAATCCAAAAAACTTACAATATTAAATGTTTACAAACATAGTAAAATACTGATTTCAGGGGACCAAACATAGGTCTGCAAATTGTTCTGTTTAAGAACATTGCACTGTGAAGATTTTTTTGTGTTTATTTTCTGCTTCTATGAAGTATCAGTCTTCTTTTGTCAACTGCCAAAAGATTTCTTTTGTTTCTTATGATTTCAATGACAAACATGGGATGTCGGTTCAGTTTATTAATTTATTATATTTTTTAAATTTATCTAGCATAAAAGAGCCTATATAATTACAACTTTTTTTTTTCTTTTCTTGTTCTCATTTTCATGATTTCTGCATGGAGAAAATATTTTCCAAAAAAGTATTCTCCAAGATAGAGCTGCCTTTTTTTTTTTCTTTCCTCCAGAACAAAACAAAACCAAAGGTTTTACTGAATGCAAAACTGTAATAGTCTATTTATTTTACCACCAAAATATAGCAATATAGATACAAAAAAGAAACATCTCCCTTCCCTGTAGAAAAGACTTGTTGATGAGAAAACAGCCCCTAATAATGTGTTAAACACTTATGTCAAGAAGAGGGAGAAGAAGAATATGTAACAAATGCTATGGAAGTATTAAACAGTTATCTTTTGATTTTTTTTATTCCAAAGTGTAACTGAAGGAATCTTCATCCTTCACAGGTCCCCAGTTTCTACAACAACTCTTAGAATGTAGGAAAATCAGTTTTATAGTCATTTGTATAAGGAATAAAACAAATCTTTAAAGTAAATGTGATGCATCATGTTGACATAACAAATGTGGACACTAATTAAAGAGCAGCAGAATCCAACAGAGAAGTTTGCCCTCCATCTGCTTGACCTGAGGTAATAACAATGTTCATTTAACTGGAGCTGACAGATTTTCTTGTGTTAGTCTTGAATCACTGAAGTTGCCACCCTCAGTATGAATAACAATAACCATATGTGTGACATCATACAAAACAGGCAAGCCACAGTTAACTACTCCTTAGTTTGCTGTCTTCTCCTCAGTTGTTTTTCTGTTGTGATACTAAGGTTCAGGCATGCAGATCAGATGTATGCTTCGACTCTGAATCTGTCATACATGCACAAGCCTTTAAAATATTCCTAGGTCTTCAGATTTTGAATGGTGTTGCATCAAAACCTACACACTCGTACGCTGTCAGTTAAAAGCAGGAAGCCCAAAACGCATCATAAATTCCTCAGCCAATTAATAAATAACATTTCTATCCTCATCATCCTTTTAGTTCTCTAAGTAAATAAAAATAATTCCCTGATAAAACCAGTGTGGAAGTTAAAGAGTGAACCATCCAAGTCCAGCTCTATATTGACCCTTCAATATCCATCCACTGCTTATTCAGCGGAATCAGGTGAAAAACTTCCTGTAGACCTCAGCTTTAATAAATCAAGAACGAAGGAAACCTTTAGTATGGAGGACTTTCATTAACGTTTCCCTTGGGAAAATATGTCTCTGTTAGCATGTCTCTGTTAGGTTCTTCATAGTTTTGATGAAAACCTCCCAGGGACTCAAACATAACGGCAAAAGCCTGATGAACTGCCACTATGCTTGAGTAAAAAATACTTCAAGGAAGTTTATATGTAGCTTCTACCCACCTCTAGGGTTCTTTATTGTTGCAGAATAGTGTAGCCCAAATAAATAAATGACAAATAGACACCAAATCTCAAGATGTTTATGGTCAAAAGCAATCCATAAAATTTAACAACAGATATGTATTTTCAGCAACCTGCACATCCTAGTGTTTCCCTACTGATTTCTAAGCCTTGACAAATTCCACAGAAGCTCTAAGAAAAACACGGGAGACAAACCAAATTAAACCAAACCATATAAGAACTATCAAGAGTTATTTCTTAGTCTGCAAAACAGATTGTATTAGTATTATCAACCATGTTACATCATTTGGTGGTATGACAAGACCAAGTGGCCTGAAAAAAACACAAATTGGTTACTGTCAGTACAACAATGAAACAAGGTAAAGTCAACTGATTACTTATCAAGCCATCAAGCAATCAGAGAAATTGTTTTTTCCTCTGCCTCACTGTGGACTTACTGTCATATGATTTTCACCAGAAACACTCTTGAAGGTTTTTTGCTTTGTCACAGCACAATGCACAAAACTCCTTTGATAGAAGAAGAATGTAGGTAGTTTAAAAGTAAAAAGAAAAGACAAGGAAGAAAACTTTCATTATTAGTTCTTTATTTTGGGATTGGGTTTGGCTTTTTTGTGTGTGTGTGTGCAATCTTTTCCCCCTGGAATTGTTTCTTCACTGCAATAAATAACATTCATTTAAATTATCTGAGTACCTCAAACTGTTTGTTGATCCACAAGGAAAGGGAGCAGCCTCAAAAGTTCAAGATCATAAATCCAAACATTCCAAACATGAAACAAAATTCATGAGAAAGGATTGAAACTCATGGAACCCGTTTTTGAATGCAGTACCCCTTTTATAAGTGCAAATGGATATCATATAAAAATTTTTAAAATATACATTTTTAATCTTCCTTCTTCACTTCTGCCCACTCAAAAGCACTAATTAATATGTTCAGACCAGAGAAGTACACAGTTCTCAAACTCTGTAAGTAGCAAAAACAAATTATATAGTTAGGTGGGTTGGAATCATGGTTTCTAGACCACTGGTCTAGAAATGAAGCTACAGTGCCATATGGAAGCATTACGAAGATTTTTCATACTTATATTTAGTTACAGGAAATTACATCAATATTATCTGGTTTAGGTACTTTGTAATAAAAACATATTCCTTTTCATATTAATACAGAAGTGCTGCTTGTTGTTGTATTTTTTCAGTTTTTCATATTGCATTAAAATAGTTCTTTCAACTGAATATATATATATTTTCTCTTCCTAGTGCTTTTGTTTCAGATTTTTCTTTTGTAATGGGAAAACAAGAGCAAAATGTATAAACTGACTATTTTAGAACTTTATTTTAAAAAACAAACATTGTCATTTAGGGTTCTTAACTCTTACTGAGAATGTATTCACATTCCAAGCTTTTAATTTTTTTTTTAAATAGTCTAAATTATTTAGTCTTCAGAGACTTCTTTGGAAGCAAAAATGAAATAGTATCCCATATCTGCATGTTTTGGTACATCATTACATAGGAAATTAAAACATTCTTTTTGTTGCTGGAATTGGCTGATGAACAGACAGCATTTTTCTTGGTCTGGAACTCTGATGTCAATATGAGTTAAAATATTCTTTCCATTTCCCTGATCACTGCTGCTTCTGCCTATCTCCTTATAAAGATTATGCTTATGCTTAGTAAATGAAGAAAGGAATTAGCGATGCTCCTCTCATTTCCTGTCTTCCCACAGATGGTGATAAATTCAAATTCAGACTCCATTAAACCTGAGTAGAGAAACCCAGCAGGTGGCTATACTAATGGAAAATCCTGGCCTTGGAATAATGGGAATTGCAACCGACAGCTCTTCTACACCACAAAAAAGATGATGTATTCCTATTGACAGTGTTGCATTTGAGTCCAGAAGGCTGATCTGATAGTTCAGGCCAGGCACAGGGGAAGCAGAAAGCCCCATGGGTATTTTTCTTGGCTACACCACTTTAATTTTTGTCATCTAAACCTTCTATTACAATTCATTGTAAAAAACTCATATAAGTTGGAGGGAGAGGAGAAAAAAAATCCCAAGCTTCCACATTTGGCCTACAGGCATACATTTGTTCTTTTTTCTTGGTTTAAAGGACAAATAAAGGTTGACACACAACAGTATTTCCAGCCACTTCTGTATTTTTAATGCTGACATTCTTAGCCCAAGTGCTTTTAGTGTTTCCAGACATACCCATCTGAGAGAGTTTTTGCTAAAAAGATGCATAGATTGCCCTGAAGGTGTAATGCCTAATGTTCAGCTACAATTTATGAGGGAATACTGTATTCCTGGTCCTTTTTTCCTCTACATTTTTCTTTCCTCTGCATTTAGATCCAGGGACTATGTCAGCAGCAGTTTTATGAAACTCCCTTGAAAAATGATTGGACAGACCTATAAACTGAGTATGAAATTTAAACTGCATTTCAGAATGTAAAGAGAATTTTTTTTCTGTGTTTTAATGCCCTGTCAGTAATTTTTATGTGCAAGATATTCTGGTCTTTTATCTTAATATCTTAGTATATACATTTTTCCAAGTTTTTACACACTAAGTTAGTAAAATGGAGGAGTTGCCAACCAAATGAAATTTTGAAGTGCCCACACTTTTGCCTTATTGATCACAAGATTGTTTGTCTTACACTTATTTGTTCATAGAACTTAAAATATGCAGGGTAACAATTGTAAGAGGTCAACAAATTAATGTCTCTAATCTAAATAATTCTAAGGTTAAATAATTTTAAAAATTATTCTGAGTATTATTTATGGTCATCTCAAAATACTCTACTGTACATCTCTCTAGAAATTAATAATTTTTGCAATAGATAATAGAGTTTTCTGAATGGTAACTATGAAAACTAGGTGACTATTTATTTTCTACAGTAGTCAATATAAAATACAGAAAGAGAGTCCTTTTTTCTTGCTTTCTTTTATTTTATTTTACTGTCTTGCTTCTTTTTTTTTTCTTTCTATAGCCACCTCTTGATAACAAAATATATTTCTCAGTTGTTTGTCTAGACATTTCACTTATTTACTCGGAATTCAGACTTAGCTAGTCGGACAACATGAAAAACAAAATGTTCTCTTCTTTGCTTACAAAACACTTTGAATAGGATTGATTTTTTATCTAAACTACTAACTTCCCACATCTTACTATTTGATTATAATGCTGCAGAATTGTGATTTTCCTTATAGGTATTTCTTTCAATTTCTTTTCATTTCACTTCACTTCATTTCACTTCACTTTTTTACAAAACTGATTGTCAAAATAGTGACTTCTACATGGAAATTTCCTTCAGGTCTTGGTTTGCTGGTTCCTATTACCAATATTTTTTACTTGATACGTACTTACATTTTTTCCCAACATTTATATTAGGGTTTAACATGGAAAAGATATCAGTAAAGTCAATGACAAATGAAATCAACATGCTTAATATAATATATCAAAATATCATAAGATTTCATGCATGAGACAATCATCAACAATTCCTACTTAGCACAGACCTTTTCTAGCCCACATGAATCCAATCACTTTAGCTTGATTCAAGTATTTCAGTCCTCTGGAAATTAAACTTTCTGCCATAAGGGCAGAATAGAAGGAATCAAATTTGAACCACTGTCCCCATAATACAGGAAACTGCTAGGTTGCTCTAAACCTTGTCCTCAGAAATATTGCCAGTACAACCAGAGGATTTTAAGAGAAAGTCCTTTTCATGTTAAACCTTCTGGAGGTTTCAGTCCTGGAAAAGACTTCTGTCAATCTGCTCTCATCCACAATCAGTGAACTTGTAACTATGCTGTAATGGTAGTTTGCCATTTTAACATAATTCTAACAACAAACTACCTCTGTGACTTGGAAAAAGATTTACTGCATAAATGTCTGTTGAGAACATCCAACAGCAAAATGAGGACAGATGTTTGGCTCTCTTTGGAGCTCATCAGGACAGTTCAACTGCTTTATCTGTCAGATTGGTTGAGCCCCCAGTCCAGATATAGAGAAGCTCAGTATTTTGAGACTAACTAGTTCTAAATTTAATTCGCAGCCAATAGTACACTCAAGAAAATTTAGCCTTCCACTCAGAAAATATCTCTGAGTAGATCATACTTCTCCTCATTTCATTGAACAAACGTATTTAAAAGCTGCCTTTGGAAATACATTGTTAAGTGAAGTAATCAAATATGCAGAATTATAAATGTTTTCCTTTCAGAGGAAGTGGGTGGTGAGATTATGGTCTCCAAAATGCACTTTGCATGTGTATGGTGCAGGTTTACTATGTATGCAGGCATATAATAATTTCAAATTCAACTGTTGTATGTGGTGCTTTGGAGGAAAGAGCATCCTACCCATGGATCTCTCCACAGTGAGGTGAGAGGGAATGAACAGATTCTGACTTTGCTGCTTCTTTCCAGTGTATCAAGGAAAGTACCCCTAGAGGTACTGACACACAGCTTCCACTTTCTGAGTCTCTTGGGAATCCCTGTGGTGCCCTTTCTCATATGCCTCATTCTGCCTTCAGGAAAACTGTGGGTTTAGATGAGGTTACACAAAAATTCTCAGTTGTCAGTGACTTTTTAAAATTTTTATTTCCTAGGAGATGAGAATCAGAAATTGGAAAGATCTTGGGTCATCTGGTTCATTCTCCTGCAAGTGAAGGATTGCTCCCTATAGTTAAATTCTTAAATTATTAATTGCTGGTAATTTATCTGATTAATTAGGACCTTTTTCTTAAAATAAATTATTCACATATTTTCATTATCTGATCAGTTTAGTAGGTGGCTATATAATATTCTGAAAGTACTGTGCAGACTTCTGTCTAGGACTATACTGTGCTAGGTTCTGTACAAACACATACAGGAAAACATAGTCCTTGACATGATATCTTTATAGTCCAATTAAAGATAAGTGATTAAACCACACCATATGAGAGAAGAAAAGACAGTGATAATAGTGTAATTTGTGAAACTTCAGAGTACTGCTCCATGTGTGCTCTACTTGTTCTGAATTATGGGTATTTTGAGTATGAGTTTTCTTTCCTATCATATTTATGTAACTACTCATGTTTCTTTTGCCTGTCTGACTCCTTAAAGGTATCATGGTATATGTTTTTGAGCTGGAGAATTTGATATTCGAATCACATACAGTCTTACAAAATTTTTCACTCCTTTTCCATGAAATTCCTTTCACCAGGTATTTCTACTTGGTAAAACAGCATGCCTGTGGGAAGCAAGTCATCTACTATAGACCAGGAGGTAATAAAACCATGATTCAAAATCCTTTGAAACCAACTACTTTTCTTGTTTTGTACAAGATCCTAGGTTTTCATTCTGTAAAAATTCTGAGGTACATGTTTTTAAACCATATTCAACTTTTACAGAAAACATATCCTCTTGAGAGGATGTTGTATGAAGCTTTGTTAACCCTTGGGTACAAAAGTTATCTTGACTTTAAGTTAGGCTTTAAGACAAATGGTAGGATGTGTGCTTTTGGATGAACTCTCAAGCCTTTCTGAAGTTCCTCTGCACCACTTGTCTGGTTTTTAACATAAATCATTAGCTTCCCACTCCTGATGTCACAGTTCTGTAACAGCTCCCTAGTGCCTACCTCCACCTAACCTTAAAATAGATCATGCCTTCTGTCAAGGGACAGGAACAAGAGTTTTACTAAAAGACTCTGTTTAAGCACAATGGGCGAAGACCTGCTGCACTGTCACTGCTGAAGGGGAGGTGAGAATGTCATGAACATATTGAAGATCAGGGACAGAGAGTTTGATCTAAATAGTCTCTGTGTTTTGCTTGAAGGGACGGGATATGTAGTTTTCACAGAAGACTACTCTTCCTTACCCTTATCTCTATTATTGACTTGCACTTCAAATTAGAAATGCAGAAGGACAGAACAACTGGGCTGTTCATCTGGAAGAGAAAATAGGAAAATATGAAACATGTATTCACATTTGAAAGTAGTAATAATAGAAATATTGGGGGGGAAAGGCTTTTTGTTTGGAAACAATAATATTTTGCACTTGTTATGCAGTAAACAGGGTTTCTCATTTAAAAAAAAATCCCAAACACTTGGCATACACTACCATAGCTTTTCTCAGAAGTTGAAAGAGCAATTATGCTGTTTTGCTATATCTTTAAAGACCTTTTTAACTGTGTAAACCACTAACAAAGGAAGGAAAGACAGAATACCTAAATATGAAATAGACATGTACAAAATTGTACATATTCTCTATTTAGAAGACACAGTAAAGAAAAAGAAAAAGCAGTAGTGTATGCATTCTTACCTCACAGAAACTATCCTGAGACCCTCAATGTTCAGAAAAAGCAGAAGAAGCCCTAGAGGATGCCTACTGAATAAAAGGGCAACTTGCAGTTCTGAGAGATGAGGCAAAATATATGAATAATAAATTCAGATCTGATTATTATCTCTGAACTCAACGTCATAGTTTGGGTGATAGAATATAGACAAATTAGTAGTTTATTTAGCTTTCTGTATTTTTAGGTAATATTTTCATAAATCTAGTGTTATATTAGCTTAACCTCAGCTCATCTGCCTGCTACTATTCCTTCTACTTCATGTCTTTCTCTTCTACAAACCAGTCTTCCCTTGCTTTCTCATCCTTAGTAATCATAGATTTTTCTTTTGATCTTCTCTTTGATGATGATAAGGTTTATACAGTAGCTCTGCATGACAGATTCCAGGAAACTAAATTAATATCCTTATTTCTTACCCAGTATATTTCATTCTAAAGGTCTACCAGAATTTTACCTTCTGAGGAACTTACTACCATGAGGGAGTACTCTGAGATAGAGGAGGTCTAGACAAATACATTGAGGCAGCTCCAGAAAAGGCCTTCCAGGTTGGCGTTGATGTTATTCGTACAGAAAATACAGCAAGAAAAGCAGTCTCATAATGATGCACCTTCTTATGTTTATAAGGAGGTGCAGCATTTCTGGATTAACATAGGGTTTTTAAATGCCAGAATACCTCTGCCTAACTCTGCTAATCCCATCTAAAAACAGCTTGTGAAGGAGTATAAAGCAATATGTAGATTGTCATATGTTTTTGTCCTTTATTGAATTAACATCAATGAATAATCATAGGCCTTATAGGGAAAACTACTTCATTTGAACTTTCTCCAACATTTTATAAAAAGAACAGACAAAACTAAGAGTGTAACTTCTATATACTATGAGATTTACTCACATACGCTTAATATGTGAGTTCTCGAACTAAGAATAATAAAAGAAAAATCTAAGAGAATAATATGTAGCTGCTTGCCTGCCCAGTATGCTTTTATCTGTGCCTCCATTGTTACAGTGTTAGTTGTTAGAATATTCATAAAAATACTTATAAAAAATAGCAATTTCTAAAAGTAGATCATCAACTCTACCACACTATATGATTGCAGCATTTACAGTCTGTAGCAAAGATAGCACTGCATAGTAATTAATTTTTCTTTCATAGTCTCCATTTTCAATCATTCTGTAGTGTTTTACCTGTGAAAAACAGATTACGATTTTCTCAGGTCTCAAAGAAATTAAGCATAACAAGCTAAAATGAATTGGGCACATAAACAACAGTAGTTGCTTTAGGAAAGTGTACCTTAAATGGCTTTGCTTATGTCAGATCCTAAATTTATCTTCGTTGAGAACTAGGTTGATGGAAAGTTGTCTGTTTAAATGAAACAGGGTTGCGTTTTTTTTTCTTTTAATAAGTAAAGAATAAACATGTTCTAATTTTCATGTATGCAGTTTGGTTTCCACAAGAATTCAATGGAATCAAATTTTGATTCTTCAAATAATTGTCTTAAGATTGAATTACTCAAACTATTAGAACAATTACTTGATAAATAAGATTTTTAAAATAAAGTAAGTTCATGATTCAGAGTAAAATCCTTGATTATAATAACTGCAATGTTATTCTGGCTCATTAGCAAGAGGAAATCCTTCAACAAAGACCTTGTATTAGTGAGATAACATTCAGTTCTATGTACTTTATTTTCATCATTTTTATTATTTCTTGGATTGGAGTATTTTCTATAAAGAAAGCATTTCTGATTGTTTTGGTTTTAGATACTTTAATTTTCATCCTTGAAAAGCTTCATGTGGAAAAACCTTCGGAAGAGAGATGGGAGGATTGCAGGATGCTAAAGGACTCTTTGTCGATCTATACTCTGCAGAGGTTTCTTTCTCATTTGCTCTGATTGCCCAGGCCATGGACTGCATGGAAGCTTTCCACCCACAAGTGACAAGGACTGCCACGGGGTGAAGTGTGCCCTCATCAAGCTTTAAGCAGGAGTCAGAGTGCAGCTGGGGATGACAGCGGTGGAAAACACCACAAAAACACCTTCACCCCTTGTACAGGCCTTCCAGGGAGACCTTTCATTCATTCAGTTGTGATGTGGCCTCCTTTATGTTAACAGCCCACTGTGAACAGGCATCAGTAGCTGCAGGAATTATTATTGAACACCAGTCAACCCACTCACCCTGGATAAAACAAACAAACAAACAAAAAGTTTCACATGGACATATATAAAGGAAAGGGGGACATAGAGCTGGTGTTGTGATAACTAAACTCCTATTTGTATCAGTTTGACCACAAGAATTTTTCTCATACATTAATTATCCACTCATAGCTTATGGGTCACATAAGCAAATATGAGACTTCCCAAGAATTGCTCACTAGTCATTAGATCCTCCTTCCACTGTTCATGTTTTTTCCTGCAGTGCTAACATTTTCAGTGCTAGGAACTTATATATAGTTCTGATAAAATTACAGTATTGGAACCCCATTGAATATGATTGGTTCAGAACATCTCTGGGCAGCTTGCAAATACCTTTTCAGCTCACATTAGTATATTTCCAGTCTGAATTTTCTTTTAATTTTTTTTTAAAAAGACTTTAAAAAAGAACAAGAATAAAGTTCGGTGTTTCCTAAAGCAACATTCAAAGCAATTAAATGGAACCTTTCTAACAGCATGATCTTTTTCATTTTCACTATCAGCTCCTTAGCCTTAAGTAAAACCCAAAAGAGACCTTTGAAAAATGATGATTTTTTATATTTAATATGTGATCTTTTCATGTTTCTGCTGTTGTATGCTTTTGAGCTATCTAACAACTATGGATATGTAGCTGGTAGAAGGGCAAACTTGTCTCATATCCTGTGAAGAGGTGACTACCTGAAGTGTGGGTATGAAAGAAAGTATAAGAATTCTCTGAAAGGTTTTACTACAGAGAATATAGGACTGAGACCTTCATCTAACCCTGGATGCACATTATTCTTAATAATGCATATCCGTACATTTTTTGCAGACTCTAAGGAGTGCGCTTACTAAAATTGACAATATTTTACAGAAACAGAAAAAAAGGCATGTTTCCTGTATCATTCTCAGTTCTTTAATTTGTGACATATCACTTTTATCTCTTCTTCCTTTAGCACCAGATTTGGTTTAATTAAATTTATGTCAAATGAACACATGAAATGAAAGGAAAATCAGAAAGCCTGCAGTTGCCCATTAGTGAGTCAGTGACTGCACAGTGAAAGGCTTTAGAAGCCTGGCTTACTGCCAGAACAAGCTAGCAAAGATGCTCAGAGACACCCATGATGCTTTGAAGGAAAGGACTTAGCTGACCTGAACCTGTTCCATGGAATCAGTCCAAATCCTCGCTGGTTGGATGTAAAACCTATAATAAGTCTTCTGTCTTCAGCCATTTACCTGTCAAGTGAAAAAAGAGTGTGGAACTACAATATCTGTACATAATTAATTAGAATAAATCATTCTTTGCTTAGTACATGCTTTTAAAAAATTGACACAGTTCCAATCATTTTTCAACCCAATAGTAATTTTTTTCTTGGTTTTTAAAGTGCATCTACAAGTCTTTAAATATGAAATATCACTGTCTTTACATGCAATGGAAGTGATGTGTGTTGATCACAAGTGTGATCAGAACTTGGCCCTCTGAGATCCTCAGTCTTTGCCAGACTTGGACCGTGGATCCAAATGCGAAGTGAAACAGCATACATCTAAAATACTTTGTGAGTCAGGTGAAAGCAGTCAGCTCTGTTCAGATGGGTACCACTGATGGCATAGTGTAGCTGCCATCAGAGAACAAGTAAGTTGACCTAGGCTAAAGAGACTGTTAAGAAGGTGCAGACCTCTAGGTCTGTGCGTTCGTAATAAAGCCTGTCATTAGGAAGAAACTCATGTGAAGTACAGTGGGCTATAACTCTAATTATCCTGTATGAGCTCCAGGTACAGTCCTAAATGAAAAGTCTTTGCATGGTTAGCTTAATCCACTATCAAACGTAAGAGAAAGGTCCCACTCATTTCAGAATAAAAGCCCCTATACAAAAGAGTTGGATTAAATATCTACTAAGAATAAGCTATTTTTTACTCTCTTTTCAAGCTCTTTCTCTTACAGAGAAGGCCCGATAACTATATAAATAGATTATGTGAATTTAGACTGTTTACTATTTAAGTGCAATTGTCACCATGCTAGGCAATTTTCAGATATATATCACATATGATTTAAGCAATAGAATATAATGTCATGTGATAATTTTGTTTCAAGAAAAGTAGTGAGATAAAGAATTCTCACTGAAATTACTTTCACTTTCAGTCTGCATCCATTTTAGCAGCTGTTAACTCTTGATCCATATCTCACAGTAGTAAGATAATAAAGTCCTAGAGATTTTGCACCTCAAAACATCAGTATTTTGTAACTTATTTCAGACTGAATGTTAGACTACTAAAAAGCCAATATGCATTTATCTTCTAAAACTTGTTTCTTTTGCAATTCTTCAGACTCAAAGTTATGAAAACATCCTGTATTTTCATGAAATGAGTACATCAATTTAGTAGTCACAAGAAAGGACAGCTAGTATACATTACACTGACTTCAAAAACCTCAAGAATTGTGATATTTGTTTGCAATACATATTTTATTTCTTAGTATCTGGTGACTTGCAGTAAGGTCAGAGTCCTTTATTTTAGTCAGTCTGACCCAGTGAGACACACACCTTGAAATGTCACAGAACTGCTAATTTCCAAACCAGTTTCTGGATTCTGACAGATTTATGAGTTAGTGTTGGATCTAGAATAAGACAAATAAACTCTACTGAGCACATACATTTCGTTTGAAAATGTGGATACATTTTGGAAATGGCAAATTTAGAATACCCACACATGCTGGAAAGACAAAAAAATCATTATTTACATACTAGAAATTAAGAAGCTCATGCCAGTATCAGATTCTTTGCTTCTGGAGGACCCCATATGTCGTTGTTTTGTCAAAGCCTAAAGTTATATCATGGCTTTATTTTAGTTTCCTGTTAGACCTAATGAGTTCTTGCAGCACCATACCTGTTACCTGACAGTAACATCTTCTTTGTGTGTTCATGTCTGTTTCATGTTTAGGAACCACAAATGTAAATAATATTTGGCATAAATTTATTGTATTTACTTAATTTCTGACCATTCAACAAATACAGTTTTGTTTTGAAGAATTATGAATGTTGAAGAAGTTTCACTCCTTATTTGTAACTGTAATATTTTTCAATATTTCTGCTATGCACATTTTATTTCATTAAATAGGATTTGGTGAATAAAGAGAAGATAGTCTCAATTTCATCCTCCATAATGTAAAATGATTGGAAAAAAAATATAAAAGTGCTCACAATTGCAACTGTGAGCCTACAGTTTCATGAGAGAATAGCTGTAATATAAGCCTTCATGAAGTACAAACCACAAATTTCCATTACTTATATTTATCTTGATCCTACAATCATTGTCACTCATCAGAGTTCTAACTAATAAGATTTGAAAAAATAATTACAGTCCAATAATTACACCACCAGTGGTGGTGCCATAAGCTTGGTGTCTCCAGAAAAGGTTGTTTATTGAGGTTTATTATTTTTATATTAATGAGATCCTCCATTCCTAAAAAGTACAGAAGACTCTTGTACTGAAAAAAACTCCGTCAGAGTAATCCTTAAAAAGAGTCATTTTAAAAATGGAAAGTTTCACCGCAGAGAAGTTTTGGTGTGAATCAACTGTGGTTTATATCATAAGTACTTGACATCAACAGTGTGATAAAAATACTTTCGTCATGCGAAGTGTCAGTTTCCATTTTACATATGCAACTTCTAATTTTACTGCACAGATTTACATAACCACTACAAAAGTAGTTTATTTCCTGTGGGAGTGGTCCGAACCTCAGAAAACAATACGTAGGATAATTTGGAGCAGAAGACAGAAGGCAGTAACAATATCAGGCTGTGCCACTAGCAAGAGTGCTTTTTATACTGCTGAGTAACCTATGCATCAGGTAAAAAGCATGGCCAGTTTAAATGAGATATGGGTTAATTCACAGAAATTTTTGAAAATTTCTTTAAGAGTTTTATATTAGAATTATTTTTTCCTTACTAAATGTAAAATGCAAGCTGCTTTTTCACATTCCACTGATGTTTCTGTTCCAGTCATAGGATTAGCAGTAACTCTGTCAGTAAAACAGAATGTATCTTAGTTTTTTTTTCAAATGTTACGAAACAAGGAAAGCACTTGAGTATAAGAAGTCAAGTTTTATCTACAATATTAAGAAAAAAAATGGAACTAACCCTGTGATCCTTTGCAGATATTTCCATGTGATTAATAATGTAGTCATCTGTTAGAAACTACTGATTTATTTTTATCCAGGTTTCTCTCTCAATAATATTTTGTGGTATTTGATTGGAAATACTTCTTAGAAAGGATGTTCTACTGTCTTTCTATATTTCATTATATTTAACATTATCACTTCCATAGTATGGATGACATTTCCAAGCTTGCTTAGTAACTATATTAAAATAAAAATAAAAGAAAATAAAACCCAAAATAAAACTAAACTAAACCCACAGGGAAATTATGAAATATAATTACAATTTCTATCACAATACCATACTTATAGAAAATAGGAAATAAACCTCTGTATCAAGAACAGTCTAATCCGAGTATATCACCACCTGTCAGTTGAAGGAAAAAATACCTGCCCTATTTGAAATCCATCTCTTACATAAATGACAGAGTTTCAGAGCTAAATGACAATTTATATTAAGAAATCATCAAAATCTCACATTTTTTCATTATATGGCTACAGGTTTATTTTTTCATTTAAAAATTACTTCTCTACTAATTTATATTATAACAAAATGAATATAGCAAACTGATAAATGCATGCAGAACTTTCTGGATTCATTTCACAAATTTTTTTTTTTAAATAATATTTTCACAGCATAACTTCTGACATTGGGACAGCTGCTTTTTAACAGCCTGGTTCTCTTGCAATATTTTGATGAAAGTCCATATTAGATAACAATCTAATTTTTTCTGACACATCTTTTCAAGGCAGGAAATCTTAGTAAAATTAAAATCAATTGATCTCCCCTCCCAATCTATTTTAGTATATTCAGATCTACGCTATTTTTTAAATAGAAGAAATTTAATCTGTGCAAAGCAACACAGATGTTTGTTAAAAACGCAGTCATTTTTTAATATCCAGAATTAGAGAAGGGATGGTTGCTATGAAATTCTGAGTGCATATTTTGATTGTAAGAGAGAATTTTATAATAAACCTTGTAGTGAAATGTAAAAAGTGAAGCAAAGTCCTTTCCAGTGTTTGTTTTGAAGGGATTTTTGTTTTGCTTTCAAAGGAGTATTAATTTAAGTTATGAAGATTCATAAATTAGGATGAGGAAAACCACAGATTCTGCTGAAATTAAACTTCTCCTGCACAATCCATTTAGTCATTTCTGTGGCTTCCTACAGGAATTAAACAATGGCATAATCTAACATTGGCATTCAGAATGCTTTCAGACACATTTTATGGATCAAGGAGCATTTCTGTTGGTGAATCTTGTCTTCATAAATTCCCTATTTCCATTAAACATGCTTTGTGAAGGAATTACATATTGAAATAAACATTTTCTTCTTCAACAAATAACATTTTAAAACTTCTAGTCAATTTATGGCTTACAGAACAAGCTCTGTAACTACCAGTTTATACACTTCACAGCCTTCTTGAAGCAGCTGCTGCCTCAGTTTATAGTAACATGATGAAAGAAGCACATTTTGATATGTGTTGTTCTCTAATACAGAGTTATTGCATGAAATGTACCTTAAAAATACAAAATTTAGGGAGAGAGGGAAAAATCCTCAGTATGCTAATTTTCCTTGCAAAGCATCGAACAGTCTGCTTAATTTAGAAAATGCTGTTATCTGGGTTAGAAGGACTAGTAGGTGATGTGTCTCCAGAGAGAGAGAAAGAGAGAGAGAGAAGGAGAGGGAGAGAGAGAGAGAGAGAGAGAAAGAGAGAGAATGCGAGACTGAGGAGGAGAATTACATGCTGGTTAAGAATATACAGTGAATCTATGTCTCTGCTTTTACACACACTATTTAATATCAATGAGACGAGGAAGACAAATCTGCCAGTGTAGTGATTTGAGTATTTTCAAGGCAGTTGACACATTGAAACTTACTACAGAGCATGAACAAAATGTGGTGGGAAAAATACACATCTTTTATTGGAAAATTGAACTTTGTGGCTGCTTATGCATAGTTAAGTGCTTGCAACTGCTATCTTCTGTGTAGAAATTTAGACAACATTAAAAAAAAAAGAAGAAAAAATAATCTGAGGTAACTGTAGTGATGGCAAAATTTTGCCTTTCCGAGCTGTTTTTGTCATCTGCTTCTATCTGGCATCCTATATGAACACATATTTTAGCATCTATTTTGTTTATATGTGAGCCTTGGCATTTTAGCCCTCTCCTGCAGAGGCCCCTTAGTACCATATGCTTCTGTTTTTCTTCATTGTGTGATGTGATCTCTTCTGACTGTTACATGCACGTGAAAGGACAGTGGGCTTTTGGGGGAGAAGAAACCATGCTTTAAGAGAGCACACGTCAGTTGCTCTTCAGTCGTTTGGAGCTGATTGCATCTGACAAGTGTTGTAGCTACTCATCGTAATGGATGTCTGTGCTTTAGCTGAGAAGAGGTGAAAAGGATGTAATTCCCAGTGGAAGAAGGCAACATGAACTATTATTTAATTACGGGCTAATATAAAAATCCCTTGTAATCCCTTGTTGGTTTCCAGACTTGTCTCTTCCTTTCTCTACGAGGCAACAATCGGGGCTTTTAATGCAGCACAGACAGCTATGCCAGTTAGGAAAATAGCTTCTAAAAGATATAATATGCTCATTCCTTTCTTTTTTTAAGCACAGAAGTCAGCACATATATGCCATCAGTCCTTGATATCTAGAAATCATTCACATTTTTGTCCTGCCTAAAAGATTGTTCTTCCTAATGTACACCTTGAAATAACAATTCCACATTAGACAGTAACTTTGAGATCTGGACGTTGCTTGCTTTATTCGTTGGGAAGACTTGATTATTTCTCTCACTGAATCTCCACACTGTTTTGACTCAGTACAAAACATCTGGCCCAGTTCTTTGTGAAACAGCATATTTTCTTGTGTAGAGAAAAAAGTCTCTTATTTATTATGGTTCTCTGGAAAAAATAGGCTTGTGAACATTTGTTTTATCTTCATCACAAGCTTCACACATATCTGGGTAGTAAAAGACAGCAGCGTCAAAACTGATCTTGAGACTTAAACATTGCAAATACAATTAAGATTTAACACTCATAATTAAATGAGACCTATAATTAAGATTTCATAAATGAAAGAAAACTTTAAAAACCTGAAAGAAACAAGCAAAGAAAAACACCCTAAAAATCTCAACAAAAACCCAACATCCCCCCCAGTCCTAACTAGATACTATCCACAGTAAATGTAGGGTAGTCTAAGTTTGGATACCTATTAGGCCAAACACTTTTCCGCAAAAGATGCTGAGTTTAGATATTTTTAGTGACATGTTTTATTCTGCCTTTAACTAGTGTGACAACTGGATGTATTCCACTAAAGCTAGGATTAGCACATTACTACTGAAATGATACTGAAATAGCATAACCCTAAGATTTATCCTGCATGTCAGATTTTACAAGTCTTACCATAAGATAAGTGTATTAGAAACAAAGAAATAAATCTTTTATGGAGCACAAAAGAACACAAGCACTGAAAATAAAATTTCACTCTTCCTGTAAAAGTGATCCTTTTTTTTCACAAACTGCTGCACAGGGAAATTTGCATATTGGAATTTATTAACTGTCTCAATACAAGTGGTTAGATTCCCACACTGACTACAATCTGACTACAATATGAAAATAACAATGCCATACCACAGATAATTATTGTTTGCACAGTTTTTCAGATACAGTACTAATAATGCATGTAATACTCATCACAAGTTTGTTTTGTTTTGGACTCAATTATTTTAAATAGAAGTTGCATTTTATTTAAATTAAAGTTTTAACCCAAATTTTACTAACCCACATTAAGCTGACAGGAGGAAGTTCAGAATCTGCCATGTAAAAGACCTCTAAAACCCAATGGAATTCAAGTATTACGGGTCTCTTCCTGGAGTTACAATGCATCAGATCTTCTAGTTGTGCATTTTATCATGCATTTTTTAACATCAACACATTTTTCCTTTTTAAATCAAATGTACAGAAACAGCTGTATGAACTAATCACACGAATGTTTTGTTATGTAATGTTTTCTAACCATCATTCATTCAAGATTCATATTTCTCCTTCATTTTGAAATTTTCAGAAGTAGAAAGCTTCTCTTCATTCTTGTCAATTTGTTTTTAAAGCTCAGGAATTGTTGGGGTCATCTAATGTCTCGCTGCGTGCATCCTGAAGAGTGGCACAGAGAGTGATCCACACACATGCTGTCAATTGATACCAAATATTTAGCATAAACAGTTGGGTGTTGTGGAGTGATCTTCCAAATCCTTCTGCATCTGAAAATATTCCCTGAGAAGATTCAAACCTGACACTAATTTTATCAACAGGCACAACTTTCCCCCCTAAATTAAAGTTAAGTGAATAAATGAATGACATCCTGGATGGCCCACTTCAAACCAAGACAGCAAAAGACAGGTTGCTGGTATTAGAAAACCTAACCATGAAGAAATATTCCCTGCATATTTGATGACTAGGTTGAAATCATCTGGAGAAATGAACCAAAGGTCACAGGAAATTGAGAAGAGCTCAAACTTTGTCTGATGCTTGCCTTGTGTTATGAGAAAAATGCAAGGATGATTTGCCTAACAGTAAGGAAATCAGAGAAACTTGAACTTTTCACAGAAGGCAAAAAGAAAAAAAAAAGAAAAAAATTGTGAAAATAAAGCACTTGGAAAGAACAAGGTGCAATCAGGATATCCTCCCAGGTTCTTGACTTCAACACTGTGTTTCTGCTTTTAGGCTATATTTCAGTTTGGAGAAAGGGCAAACAAAGGAGAAAGGAGAAGCTTTTCCCCTTTAACAGAAAAAAATGTTACTTTTGAACATTAATGACAAGAAATTATCCCTCTTCAATAAACATGAACAATAGCAATGGCTAACTGGGCTTTAAGGCACTGAACATGGCTGTGAAATTTTGTCAAAACTGGGTAAAGAGAAAATGATTGAAAGAAAATTGCAGGTTCTTTGTCATCCATGGCCTTAGTGAAACAGCACACCATGGCACCAGACCTGAAGTCACCTCTCAAGGGACTAGATGCCTCTCAGCTGGTTTTTGGGGAAACCAGAAGGAGGAAGTGTACATATATGAGCATCCAATTTGTCATGGAGGGAGTAATACAAAGGTCGATGTCCCTGCAGGTCAATTCTAGAGGGCAGGACGTGAAAAACATTCCCTGCAGGTGCATCCGTCAGTTGATATTGCTCATGTTTTCTTAACTGCCAACTGCCTGGCAGATAATTTAAAGATGCCTATGGCTACTTTAACCCTGGGCCACATGCATGGTAGATCAGTATACACTGGCCGGGCTCCTGTGGGTGCACTACCTTTGTCATAGGAATTTCACCCCCCTTTTCAATGACGGCATATCCTCAAGGTCCTCTGCAGCACACGCCGTACAGTGCTGCTTACATGGGAGGATGCATAAGGATGGACAGTATTTTGCACTTCTTCCTACCATTTTGGACAGATGGCAAGTGTTTATGCCTTTCCATGTGGCTGCACATTGGACAAGATGATCAAGACAGATGATTTATAATGGAGTTCATTGGAGATGAGATTCAGTCCACAGTGGCTTAATTTCACTGGGATGCCCAAAAATAGGGGCTATTCTTTGTGGCCGACTAACAGCATACCTTTGAAACAGTGTTGATCCAGCCATCATGCAGCATATACAGATCATAGACCATCCTGTTGAGGGTCTATGAACATTTCAGAGCTGTTTATATACATTTAGAGTTAGAATTGTGTGTGGATGACTACTTTTTATTCTTTTTCCTCCACTGTCAGTTGTCCAAAGATATCATATGTGTAATGTATTAGGCATCAGGGCTTGCCTGTGCCAAGAAACAGGACAGAAGGAGCACAGAGGACAGTGATGGGAGGGGAAAGGATCCTCTCCACTCTGGAGAGAAAGCATGACATAAACCAACTTTTTCCTACAATAGCTGGACAGCCTGGTATAACCTCTGAAGACCTTAGTAGAAAGTATGCAATTTAAGGCTGAAGGCTCAAGCACAAATCCAGAAGAAAACCTTTGAGATTTACCAACTGCTCTTCTTAATCATGAAGCTAGGAGTCCTTTCCTCATTTGTGGGTCCACTCACTCTCCAAACAAATCTGAAACCATTACAATGGTTGATCAACAGTGTGGAAAAACCTCATTTACTGACTGGCCAGACAGTTTTAAAACCTTCAGATTTTTCTAAGTCTAGGTTATTAACTGTCTGTCTGTAATCACATCTTCACCATAGGGAGCTTCAAAAGCTTTTCATTTGCATTGAATCAGTTGCCTTCCTCCCTGTCTTTTTCCCCCTGGAAATAAGCTTAAATAATTCAACAAACTGCACACATGGCTAGTGATTATTGAACCATTCTGAAACACTCCAGGCAAATGGACCATTATGTAGTGGGAATTAAAACTTTCCTTGCAGTCATTGGGAGAAAGATGTGTACATATATATGTATAACCCTTGTCTCTCTTGCATGTGAGCGTGTGTGTGTGTGTGTGTGTGTGTGTGTGTGTGTGTATCTGTGTGACAGAATATGTGGGATATTTATAAATATTTCCTTCTCACAGCGACTTTGTGACCGTCCCCAAAAAAAGGAACAGTGTTCAAGGCCTATATTAGAGATGACTCATGACAATTTACAGCCAGTAAAGAGTGGGCATTGTGAAGGTAGCAAAATATCCTTTCATCTAACACTAAATCTTTTCACCCTTAAAGGGGATGGAGTTTTTCTTGTATACTACATGTTTGTGTACAGGCATCATAGGATTCTGCTGATTAATTTGGTAAGCTATGTAACACACAAGATTGTATCCCTGTCACAAGTGGGAAATAATTAAAAAAATTGGTACAAATTGATGAGTTTAATTAATTATTTTTATTTAGTAGTGGATTTTTTTCTTAATGGATAACATTATCTGAATTACCAAACAGAGCTTTCAGGGCAAGTAAAAAAGCAGAAGTAGCAAGACAAACCTCAGTTCAAAAATAAAACACACCGCTTTTCACTACCTAATATTTTCTGATTGTATCCAGTATTTTTAAACTGAGTCCTCACTCAACCTTTTAGATTTGTCATTCCCTGCTCTGTAATGGAAAATCCGTGTAAGTAGCATCTATCTATCAGTTGTTACCAAAAATTAGTTTCTGTGATATTATCAAAATTTATGGCAGGTAACACAAAAACACGAAGGGGGAACCTCATAAGGTACCTGATAACATCAGCTTTAGATCTTACTTAAGTACAGAGACACCAATATGCAGTGACACAACTACTCCTGTGTACTAAGGACAGTTAATACACTTGTTCCCTAGTTGCATGTCATTATAACATCTGTTATATGGGCATATATACAGTGAAATGGATAAGAAATAATGTTCAGAAACCCACTGTATCAGGTCAAACCTGATTAGTAGCACTCCATGTCACGTTAAGTAGAACACAAATGATAGATTCATAAATACTGAAATCCAGGAAAACTTCTTGGCACAATTCAACTTCTGTATAATGTAAGGGGACACTACATATATGTACATAGAGAGACACACACACATTTATATATATATATATATGTGTGTAGTTAGTGCTAGTATAAAATGCATAATTTAAGATTTTTTCCTATCCTGAAGACTCAGAGACCTCAGAAACAGGCAATGGATGCCCTACTGAGTAAACAACTCTTTCCTTCTCACTCATTTGGGAAAACGGGAGAGAGAGATTAAGGTGTGAAGTCCATGGCCAATGAACACTGCTCTCCATTCATCAGTTTTCTAAACATGTGTGCACTATCTGTTGTGATACCAGAATTTGGAAAGAAAAGTAAGATTGGGAACAAATATAAATTTTTGCATGTAATTCTCTGGTTTGTGTATTGAATTTTTTATAAAATTTAACTATGGTTATGAGCATTAGCATAACATAATTGAAATAACAGGAAACAATTTCTATTATGTCTATTCGAACTTTAAAAAATGCTGTACTCCTGGGCATGTTGAATTAATTGCTTGTCTATTTCTGTTGAACAGTGCTGCTTGCTGACCACTAGAAATAAATCCTGCAATATTAATCTTCAAGCACCACTTCTACTTGATTGATGTGTGGCATAAACCCAAGATACTCTCATCTGAGTGTCTTCTTCATGGGTAAGATTCTTTCATAAAAGTGGTTGCCTTGCAAAGCAGTTCAATGCAATGTGTGTTTAAAGTGCTTTTAAAGTGCACTTTACCAACCTATTGAGGATTAGCCTAAAATAATTATCAATAACCTGGGCCTCACGATGATTCCAGTACAGCAGGGAAAAGGGAATTTGGACAAGAAAAAGACACATGACACGATAGTGTCCCTGTGTTGCTGTGGTAAATAAAAATCACACTGATTTTAATGTCAAGATTGTATTTCATCACTGCTAGGTTGCTGACTGGCCTTTCAGAGCTTGGATAAATCTTTGATATTCATACAGTTACTGAGCTAAAAATCATGAGAAACACTGTTACTTTACAGATGTTTCTGGATTTGAATTAGGTAGGTTCAAAGTTGAAGGAAAGAATCATTACAATTTGCAGAAGCATTCCTGATGAATAGGAGGATGAAACAAAAAAAGAAAACCATAGATTTATGCTCGGATTGTTGACAAATCTGTATTAGAAGAAGTTAGATCGAGGCAAAAATTTACTGTCACACTGAAAATCAAAATATGGATGGATCCCAGGAGTACTATCTCTTGCAATTGGACTTTAGCATTTACTGTGATGATATTCTGCTTGTCCTCTGAGAACTGGAGACCTAAATGAAATCAAGAGGGCTAATTTTCCCTCTGTAACTGTCTTCTGAGGCTCCTTTGTATTTCTGTGCAGTGTTACTTTTCCCTCCTGTTATGACTCGCCTCTGAGGCAGGGTAACTGAGGTTCCTGTTAATACCTCCCTTGGGGTAAATTAGAGTGACAGCACTCAATGACTGGTATATGTGTATGAGACAGATTTATTTTAAAACAATTTAATTTCTTTTCTATAAAGGTATAAATTCTCATTTATATGTGTAAAGAAGAGAAAGAAAGAGTAGATAAGAGTAGATAATAGAGAGAAAAGATGTCACCACTCACAGATTCAGTGACTTGATAGTTGTAATTTAAATGTTTGTGATCAGAGTAGTGGTTGCAGTCTTAATCTATTGGGGGTGGAATCCCATGGACCAAAGAGTTTGTCTGGTTGTATACATTCAGAAACCCTCCCCAGAAAGAGAATTCTTCATGTCTGATGCAACATTATGGCACATGCAGAGTCTTCTGATGGAAAGTTGCCAGAAAGAGTTGGGTGGTGCTTTGAGGTCCTTGGAGGCATATAGCCTCCTCTAGGGATATCATCACTTTTTTGCAACCCTGCCTCTTGTGAATGCATAGATGTGTCTTACGATGAAAAGGGGGAAGCTGGCATTGAAAAAGCATTGCTCAGCCTGTGGAAGGTCTGCTTCTTACCAACCTGTCCCATTGTTTTGGTTCGAAAACAACTTTTTTAAGACCTTATGTTCCCAATTATCCTGGATGTAATCAACTACAGAGCAATCTAGATAAATGTTTAGTTACAACGTCTCCTAGGCATTGCACCTAGCCCCTCTATTTCACCCTTGCCCTGAGCATAAAATATTTTCTTTTGTCCAGCCAACTTGGACCTAAGTAGAATGAGTTTCAACCTGTAGTATGGCACAGGGACAAATTAGTGGTGCTAAAACTATTTAATGTTTGCACTGAGTTTAGGACAATTAAACATCCAGGCTAATCCTAGGAGTACCCTGCATCCAGGGAGATATATCTAGTGCATGCTCAGTATGAGAGTAGAGATGTTAAGTTCTACAGACTGGGTGAGTTCTATCTCCTTGGGTATTAATGACATTGTCTGGATGTAGAACCAGAATTTGACTCCCATGGTTTGCCCCATGAAGCTGTCTGCTAAAAGAAATGGCTGAAACTATATATAAATAATGACTCTCCAAGACTTCACACAAGCTCTACAAAAGACCAAAGCCTGGAAGCTCATAAAAGTTTAATTGATTTTTCTTTCTCCTTCATCATATTTTTTCAGTCCTTTGCTAGAAACATAAAAAGAAAGTTTTATTTGAAAAAAAAGCCAACACACAAAAAACCCCACAAAACCATCTAAAATAGTTTTACAGAATAACAAGTTTCACCAGGACTTATGTGTGAACCCAAACTGTAACAGGCTAATATTCATCTTACCTCAGTCAGGAGTACCTGCCCTGTTGTGAGTTGATGATTAATTTATGCATTATGTGTTGACATTAGAAGTGGAATTATACCTCAGGTACTAGTAGTTGAGATTTTCTAGTCTTAATCAGTAATGGAAATTGGTTATCCCAACTCATTCTGTTGTCGAGTTCGTATCATGCAGGTCCACACATTTTGCTGTACTCAGCAGTTTGACACAGTACCTGTAACTCTGCTAAGACAGAAGAATAAAATATGTCTCTGCACAATGTGATTTCAGGAAACAATATCAAGCCATTCACAAGTACACTTTCCTGAACTGTACTCTTACTGTTACAGAGCTTCAACCTCCGATGGTAAGTCAACATTCAGAATTCAGACATTTATGTAAGCTGCAACTGTTTTACCACTGATCTCAGAATCCTAAATCTGGTTTCTTCACCTCTGCAAATTCAAGGTAAACCTTCTGAAACATATAAGGTATGAAGAAATTCTATATTCCAAGAGCATTAAAGAAAAAATTACTCATTTTCCAGGTGCAAGATTTGGAGGGTAGCTTCTCAAATGCTTAGACTTTCTATATCTTTCTCTGCTCACTCAGACGCAATTTGGGCACTTGCCTTACGCCATTTTAGCAAAGAAGGGTTTAATCAGATTATATGTTGGGTCCAGTTGATTAATTACTCTGTTATTGAGGCAGGATTGTAAAGGGTTTTAATGCTAAGAATCAGCTTCTCCAGCCGTACCTCCTGCCATCATCTGTCAGATTATTCTTCATTATTTGCCCATTCATTCTTCAGATTACTCAGACAAATAAGGAGCCAGGTTATCAAACAATGCTTTTCATTTTTGGCAATTATGGACTAAAGAGTTAACAAAAGACAATAATTTCCTGTCTTCCTATACTGTGGTATAAAAAGAGAGCTCATGCAATTCCCACTTAGAAACAATTCTGTAGAGAGCATAAACTAAAAGCTGAGATTTGGTTGGTCCTTAGCAGTCTTACAAATGTGTGTGTCACGAAAAGCAAAGATGGTGTATATTTTTTTAATTTGCCCAACCACACTTCATTGGACAACATGGTGGGGTGCAGAGTTGTAGTATCTCATCCAGAAACATGGAAACTTTGTTGTCACAGATTTAAATAATGGAAACAGAATCAGGTCAAATATGTGAAGAAAATGCTACTTCCATAGCAACCCCCCCCCCCCAAAAAAAGTTACTAACCTTACAGAGCAGGAAAGATAGTTTACTAAAAACCTTCCCTTAAAATACTTGGAATCATAGAATCATAGAATAGATTAGGTTGGAAAAGACCTCTAAGATCATCAAGTCCAACCCTTGATCCAACTC
>JAWWMA010000100.1:3654354-3686772 GCA_035041425.1 Mionectes olivaceus | reverse complement strand
GCACCGAGGTCAGGCTGACAGGCCTGTAGTTACCAGGGTCAGCCTTGCAGCCTTTTTTATAGATCGGGGTGATATTCACCAACTTCCAATCATGTGTTGGAAATGTGTGTTGTTGTCTTTGTATTTCTTTGTTACTGGCTAACTTCTTCAGACATCTGCTAAAAGACTGCTATCGTTATTGGAATTACTTACTGAAAAATGTTTAAGTGGTAAAATTTCAACAACTGTGAACAATTATTGATTCTTTTTTCTGTTTCTAGCACACAGCAGTTCAGAAAATTAAAGAATCTACTTTTACATGTAGAAACTAGTGTTTCCTTCAGTTGGTTGTCTGCTTGATTGAGTAACAGTTTTTCAGCAGTGCACTTCTTGGTATGTAGAATAACAGTAAAGAAAAACAGTCTATTTATACACACTGAAGAAAAATCTAGCTGGAAAGGATTGTCACAGAGAACATAAGGCTCCTTTTACTGCCTGTCTGCTTCTTGATTTTGAACATAAAAGCTGGAAAACTGAATGTTCTTTTTGTAGAGATGAGATTTCAAAATTACAAGCCTAGGGCACCTGCCCAATTTGTGAAAGTGCTGATCATCTGAACGCCGTGTTTCCCTCAGATGTTCTGTTCTGATATCACCTGAGACTTTGACTTGTATTTTACTTACTGCAGGAGTAATTGAAATGTACCAGTTATCAAAATCAAATCAAAACACAAACCAAGCCAAATGACAAAAATGATGAAGTAATCACAGCTAGTTGGATAATTCTAATTTTGTAACCATTCTTTCCTTTTAGTTTCACAATAACACTGTTTCTATAAACAAGGAGATATCTGAAAGAAACATTAGCACTTCCCAATATTCCTTAAAGCAAAATGTTTTAATAATTCAAGATTCTGGGTTTATACTCTTTTTTTCCCCTCACTTTTTGCCAAGAAACATGACAATTTGCTTTGTACTATCTTTTTAGAAGTACCTATTTTTCATCAGTTTCCTAGAACTTTCTAAATTAAGAAAATATTCAGGAAATTGGGCATTAAATTTACTTTTAACAAGTTTTGAAGAATATTATTTTGAAATCTTACTTTTCCAAACTTTTATGGTTGATTGGTTAGATTATGGGGTTATGAGATGATAGCAATTACAGATGGAGATTTTCATCCCTTGTACATCCTGGCCTCTGGTGTCTGAATTGTTGTGTTATCATCATATTGACAGTAGTTTGAGGCATTTAAGTAGACAAAACCATAGAATATGTAGGTATCAAGGAAAGACAAAAGAGAGCCAAAGGCACTGGGAGGAAATGAGGGAGATCAGATTTCTACATAAGAACTACTTGAGAAAGAGGAGAGATGAATGGATGTATTGATGAGACCCTAAAGGGCATAATTTCACACATAAATATCTGATCAAATTTGAGACTAAAGGTCCTGAGGGAGCAAAAGACCCTGGCAAAAGCAAATATACCAAAACACCTGACAACGGGCCTTACGAGAAGGATCCAGAAAGGAAGTTAATGCACAATTGGTTCTTCCTCAGATGAGTAAGTGCCGTGACTAGGGCGAGAAAGCAAAAAAGAAACCGCAGCAGGTTATGACAGGTTATTATATGGTAAATGAAGGAGCAAAAAGGGGAGAGATCTCTGATCACATAGGGCTTGATGCGCTATTCCTCTGAAGGCATTCATGTGTCACACAAGAAAGACACACATGCATGTGAGGATCCTGACTGAAGATGAAAAACTGCTGGTATTGGAGCTAGTATCTTCAGGAAAGACCAAAATAGAAACATGGGTCATAGATACAAGTTGTGTAATGAGCTATAGGGCCTATGACATAGATGAATCAGAATAATCAACAGGGACTTGTTAGTTTCCTACATTCCATAGCTGTAGAGTCACACAGAGAAAAATAGCACTACCTTAATCTTTTATGACCTTTAAATTAACAGAAAAAACCCTCTAATATCTGCTCCTAGTCCTTCCTCACTTCACACGATCATCAAATAATGAGAATTGTAGGCAATAACACTGAAAGTTTGGCAGAGAAACATACTACATGCATTTACAAATGGAGGGAGGCAAAATACTACGGGTTAGATATAAATGGCAGTAGGAAAGGTTGGAAAATATTTTCCCCTTCTTCTGTGCAATAGAAATCATCAGTGACCCCATGAATATTGGTGATGCTTCTAGGAGGAGCGCACATGCACAGGCCCACGAAGTACGTCTGAACTAAATGTTCTTTCTTCTCAGAAGCTCCTACAGAACAGCAGAAAGGAGACTTGCAGACTCTTTTACACTCCTTCCTACAGGCACTTGGACTTCATCTTTCCCATGTTTTCTCCTGATAAAAGGAATCTGGTCCATTATGAAGTGGTACTAAGAAGACAAATAAACAAACGAAGCCAATGAGAAATCCTCTTTTACTTCTGACAGATCTGACTATCTATCTGACTATTTGGCCAGGTCACTTGTGGCCAAATTAGTTTTCAGTGACTGTGCATCTCACTTATTCTTCTGCACAGAAAAAATTAGAATTTCTATCATTTGACAACAGTGAAAACTCCAAAGTACTTCATTGTGTTGTGAATATAATAATTTATGTAATAAATGTTTGAGATCATTTGGCATGGTATAGGTGCATACCATGATACATATTCATATGGTACAATGGTTAAAAAAATCAGTAATTCATAACAGGGTTTCTTGACAGTCTTTTAAGTGTGTGGGACATAACTTTCAGATTTGCCATAAAAGAGTGAATGCAGATCATTTGAAACACTGAATTTCAAAGTATTTACTTATTATTTTTTGCAAGTACTGTTTCACAAAACTGAAATTAATATCAGTACAAATATCTTTCTCCCCAAGCCAGCTTTTCATCTTTATATATGGCTGCATGAAGTGGAGCAATTTGAACCAATCAAAAATTATCAAAGAATTGGCAAAGATGTTACTAAAAGTTGCACAGATTGATAAGACTGGGTTAGAGAAACAGAAGCTTGCATAAATGAGAATAAAGAGTCTATAGAAGCACAGAGATATGCCTTTCCACTCACTGTTTAGAGAAAAGGATTATGTTTTCTTTTTTTCTGAAGAGGACTGATGGGATTTGAGATAAGAAAGAAGAAAAAAGTACAGCACTGAAGTTAACCTGAATATTAGAAGGATGATACAAGGGTAAGAGAAGAGGCAATTAAGTAAAAAGTATTAAGAGTCAATTTGAAGTTACACACAATATTTGCAAATTTCAGTCACTAATTATACACATAAACAACACATTTGGGGATAGATTCTCCTATTAGTTATTATTCTTTCCTCTGCTCAGAAACACCTTTTGTTCTGCATAAATTTCGATGAAGATATAGAATTTTTAAAGCTTATTAACAATCCCTCAGAAAGCTATTTAAACGCAGGCATAATTAAGCTATTCTTTAACATGAGGGTGCATTACATGTCTGGCATAAGAGAAAAATCAGATGAGCTCCTAGCAGTATCAATACTGTCAAACTGTTTTGTGAGAGCAATATCACTGAATTGACCCTACACAGTTTTTGCAGTAATACAATACAAATGTAGATTTAATAGGCAATTTTATTAGCCAAAGAGAACCTTTTTAACTGTATCAAAAACAAATGTCTTCCTTTTGCCAATCACAGTACAATTTCTTAAAAATGCATGAAGAATTGTGTTTTGTTACTCGCCTTCCACTGAAAAAGTTAAGATACTCTGCCTATTCAGATTTATATGATTAGGAACTCTGTAAAAGTAGATGAAATAAAAACCATTGTACAGTAATGATGTTATCAAATCAAAAAGCTTTTCTTTAACTCAGTGAAGAAACTTGGAAAGTAATCCTAACCACTGTGTTTTTTTTCAAAAACATTTTCTTATTCAGATCATAGCAAAAACTCAAATCACTAACCAGGACAAAGACAAGGAATAGAGTCTTTCACAGGTTGCTTCATTTTAAGTTCCTATAAATGTAGATGATTCTGAAAGTATCTCAGTTATATAAGGAAGGTATTGTATATGTGAAATATTGCAGGTTTATGACATGTTGTGGTCCTTATTTCTGAAACTCTGGAAACAGATTGTAAGTGCCAATAATGTAATTAAAACTCTGCATGCTCATATGCAAGTACACAATATGCAAACAATTGGCTAACAATGGATATGATACCTAGTTAGTCAGCAGATTGCTAAGGATGCTGATAAACAATAGCATGCATTACAGCTTATAAAATCATAGTGGTTTAGTGAAGTTTTCCTCCTTTTCCAGTAATTCTCCTTGTCCCATCTACATAACTTCTCTTTTTCATTTCTCTCTCCCAGAAGCCTTCATTTCTTCTCAGTGTATCTCTTCCTTTGCTTGAAAGGTCAGTTTCACCATTTCTCTTTCCTTGCAACACTTGCTCCAGTCATCTGTTCTAGATGCTTCTTCCTCCTCCATGTCCTAAGCACTTATGAGGCGTCTGTGGAAGTAACTCTTGTCCTTATTCTGTCTTTGCATAGCCTTGAGGACTGTAACAGTGGGGTAATTCTTGAATCTTAGAAAAAAATGACCAAAATTATATTACTGAAAGACTAGAGTACATTTAGAAAGATTATGGAAGAAGGAAAATACTGTCCTTAGACTGCAGAAGGATAGAAGGTCAGAATTATAGGTACTGGGAAGTGAAAATTAATTTAATAGGTGGTATCGTATGTCCAAAATATCTCTAGCTATATATTCTTAAAGATTGCTTTGGAAATGACAGTGTGTGTTGATAAAGTCCTCCAGAAAGCATAGAATCTGAACTCAAACACAGAGGCAAACTAGAGAAATTACCTATGCAACTTTAAAATGAGAATCTCATTTTTTCCCAAATTACTTAGTGGAATTTAACACAAACTTTCCTTGACATATAGATATATGTATGAACATGCAGACTAACTAAGGTCCTGGAAAATGACCCATGACCAGGGGAAAATTAGTGTACCAATAGTTGTTAAAGAAAGTGGCCTTATATAGGTAAGTAATTTCTGTTTTAAAATTCTATGATCATTGCTGATTAGAATAGTTGTATGTTGGTTTAAAAGTAAGCTAGCAAAAGAAATTAACCCATCTCAAGAGAGGTTACAAGTCAGTTACAATTTACTAAAAAAAGATTGTAATAAATGCAGTGGTGCAGGGAAATGCAGGTTTAACCCACAGTGACAGATGTATAACCCAGCACACTGAACAAGAACAATAATAACGGCCAGTCTTTGCGAACAAAGATCCGGGGAAGGTCTTTACACCTTCCAGTCTGTGCATTGGATTTTTTAGGTGAGACACAGTGTGCGTGGAACTGAGCCCACCCTTCAATCCTAAGGTTCATCTGCCGGGGCCAAGCGAGCTTGGACGGTGGCAGCGAATTGAACAAGAACAGAACAGTGTTTGTCCACCCCTATGCTGAGTACGCCATAGTCCCTGTGGAGGCAAAGTAAAAGGAAAGAAACCTGTTGTTCCAAATGATGGTCTCCGTTCTGTCAAAGCACTGATTGGAGTCTAGTCAAGAGTGACAGTGAACTCCTGTTGGAGTTCTCGGCCCCCTCTGGATGCAGCAGGTGGTACCAGAAGTCCCAAAACCCCAAGATTATATATGCTCAGGTTTGGGTGGGAATGTCCAGTACCTCCCTGATGGCAGGGAGTTTCACAAAGGGTGATTTAACTTTGTGAGTCATGGGGTATTTTTGGAGTCTTTGATGGTCTAGGTGTTGCAGCTGCCTATTATGCCAGTCCAGTATGGTCCATGAGCAGACATGCCTCCTCAGACTGGGTGTGAAGGTGCTAATGCCTCCTCAGAGGGGAGTTATCACAGCTGAGTCACTGGTTCGAAGACAAAGAAACACTCCTTGCACAGTTCTTTAACACCCAGCTTGTAGCTTGAGATGTCAGGTGTGCCCTGGGCAGCTGCTCTATTACTAACATTATTAACCTGGAACAATCCATTACAAACAGTCCATCAGAAAGTACAGAGAGGGTGTAGAATACACAGTTTTAGTTATACTCATGTAGTGATAAACTGGCCCTGGCCCCTGTAACCAGGACAAGTTAATTAGAAAATAATAGTGTCCAAAATTCTTTGAAGACCTAACTGTAAAGATGTTACTTCATATTGCAACCTGTAATCAGTTTGTACTGCAGGGCATGTAACTCAAAAAAATTCATTATTTCTGTTGGCTAAATGTTTTTCTGTCTTTAAGTCATAAAGGTTATAACAAAGACTTTGAGTTGTCTTTTTCAGATCTGGCCTGTAAATTCAGTTCTGGAGAAATCTAGGGACAACTGACTTCTTGATTCACCTTGTAACACACTTTACACAGAGAAAAAAAAAGAGTTAATGAAAAAATTACTGGAAAATGTTTATTTTCTACTCAGTCTGTATGACATCTTTCAGGGTCTTTGGCCTCTCATGCAAACACTTAAAACAAAGGAAAAAAAATTCCAAGCCCATCACTGAGAGGACAGATTCGATTCCAAGAAATTCAAATTTCTTCAATTGTGTAATCTGCATTACTTAATAGAGCAGGGAGCCAATTAAGAGCAGTCCCCTATTCATTTTAATTAGGCTAACTACAGGTGAGGGAGTCATAGAGGAAAGGGAGGAGCATTCAGTAGAGAGATTCTTTTATGTTATGTCTCCTCCACTGTGGCAGAGCTAAAGATACCTGGTGCTTGACTTTTAACCTTTTAATGCTAGAAATAAACGAATCACATGTTTTATATTATTGTGACTTAGAAATTGAAAGCCCAAGGCATTCTGACTGATGCTGAGGTGAAATGGAAGGAGAAGGAAGAAAGGTAGGTGGTATACCCATTCTTTCAAATCAATGACACTTCTGAGCCATGTATAACTCTCAATTTCAGCTTCCTCATATGCTTACCTGTCTGATAAGCTATTTTGTAAATTGACTAGAAATGAAAAAAATGCTTATTTTGTGCTCTCAACTGCATTTTAATGCCAAATTAGAAAGTACAGCTAAAGCTGTAATTGCTAAAGCTGAAAAAAAGATACAGAGCTGAGATAACATCTCCTTTTCAAAGGTATCAATCCAACTACGAGTTACATACTGTTATCATAACTCCAGTGATCATTCTTCCTATCATAGAACTTTGAATCTGTATGCTTCCACTTTGCTGATGTGCTGATAGGTGGAGATGTGGGGAGGCAGACAGATTAGTTAAAAAAAGAAAAAGGAGACATAACTAGCCATAAACATTCACTAATAGAAACTTGAAGGATGACTAAAGAAAAATAAAAAAAGAGTGGAGAGGAAAGAGAGACCATTGATGCTATGTCAGAGTTAATAAATAACAGTCTGCTTCGAACTGTTAGATAAACTTTGTTTTCTCCATTTTATTATCATACTTGACAGTCTCAGATTTTTTAATCTACTTATTCTGAAAAAGAAAAGCATTGTTTAGAGTTGAAGCAATGACCCTTCTGCTTCAGTTTAATTTCAGTGCAGGAGCACTAAAGAAATTTTTTTGTTTTCATGCAGTATTTTATATTTTCTTTTTCTATAACTTCCACAGTTTTTACAGCCAGAACATCCCATGACCTTCTAAACCTCCTTTCAAACAGTGGAGGCCACATAAATTCTTACAGACTCAGGACTACTTTTCACTGTTAACACACATGTAGGTAGGTAGTGTACACTAAAAAAGGCAAGGTACATGATGGCACTGAAAGTGCCTGGGAGAGAAAATCAGGTTGAATACATTGTTATTCTTTGTCCTTCTTCTCTGACAAATATTTTTTGTGAAGATGTGCACAAGATACAATATTCTCATAGCACAACCTTCCCCTTCTTTTTTTTCCTGTCAGCTACACCTCTGAATCTCAAAATTCCACACACAAAAATTTTAGATTTTAAGGGGTCAACTTCTCCTTCCATTTAGAGAACAGGAAACTTGCTGTTAACTCCATGCAAAGTACAGTTGAAAGTCTATTGAGTCCACACAAATCTTTACTACCAACAGTGTTCCCATTCACATATCCTTTGTTCTTCTGCTCCTTTTCTTGACTCAGAGCTTCTTTAATGAGAAGAAGCTATCAATAAAGCACTCAGATCATTATTTAGCCTTCAAGCTAGTCCTCATTTTATACTACATGATGGTTACAAGCTAATGATCAAGGTTAGGAAACTAAAATCATACAGAGTAGTCCGAGGCTACCACCCCTACAAATTTTTGGGAAAAAGAAACCATAAACAGAAGTGGCCTCTTTTATCTTTTAATACCAATGCTGTTCTCAACACCAAAAGCAGCATTATGCATAATTTAATATTTTTTCCTTGCCTGATAAAAATATCCTTTCCTATATGAAAATATCCATTCCTCTATGGAATATTAGTAATGACAGTAAGATCAGGTGTGGTATTCTTGAACAACTAAAAATCATAGAATCTGCTTTACAGTAGAAGGTCCAAAAGAACATCTCCACTACTTACTCTGAGATGGGATAGAGAGCAACATTTCACATTGTAAAACTTATACCAAGGCCTAAACTAATGTATATGCCAGCATGCAGTACTTTCTAACTAGGCAAGACGCAACAGAAAGTTTAAGAACAAATATGCAATGATTCAGTTTCAATTCAACTCTAAAAATAAAAAAATATACACCAGCTTTAAAAAAATAAATTGCTTTTATGACTTATTCTATTTTGAATCTCTCACTAAGTAGGTCTGGGATTCAAAATGGGAATAAAGATCTTTAATCCCCAAGAAAGACATCCAGATGCACATCAACAGCATTCAGCCTTCAGAGGGCAGCTGGTAAACTGGATTATACTGTTTTTGAAAAGCACTATGACAAAGTTGTTTATTCAGCAAAACAAACTGTTCTCTGTGTCTGTTAACAAGGCTGGCTTTGTGCAGCACAGACTTCTACAGTGCTGACTCCTGTTTGGAACCATTTCACACTAATTAGAAATAAGAGAAAAGGCTGTGTTCATAAACAGCCCCGCTCGAGACCTCTTTCAAGCCACTCTTTTTGAAAATTAACTCAGTTGTAACCCTCTATGAATAACACAGTTGTACAAACAGGACAGGGAAAAATATATTGTTAATAATTGTCAGCTTGCTGTGCAAAATGCCAATGCAAATTGTATATAACATTACCCTAATCACATGAAATTACAAACTATTAAATGCTGTGCAGTTCCATGTTCTAAGGCTACAACCATGGTGATTTTTGAAGTGTTTAGCAACAACAGGAATATGTGATGAATAAAAGAGTTACTATCATGAAAGAAGTCAAATAATGGAATTACGTGCTAAACTAAGTGTAGATCTGTATAAATGATTATTATGGAATACTATACAACCAACAAAATAAGAGTGTACTTTAGGCAGCATTTGTTTATCAAAGTAATCCCCCTTAAATCCATGGTGCTACTTCTGGAAGTGCCAGATGTCATAAATCATGTCATAAATGTGCCTCAGAATACATCTGAAAGGGCAGAAATTCTGAACATATTTATTAAAAAATATAGTAAACTACCACTACAAAACATCTTGCAAATTATTTGGTACATTTTTTTATAGCTTACTCTTATTTCTAAAATCTAAAAAAGAATCCAACAAAAAATAACTGGGGAAAAAAGTTTTCTTCCCATCAGAGGAGAGAGTGTAGCTTGTGATTTACTTGCTGTATATTAACTTTCTGTTCCTAAACCAAACCTGCATGTGAGACCTAGCAAGACCTACAAGTTTCTTGTACCTACATAATAAATGTCAAACATAAATGAGAAACAGAAGTAGGAAGAAAAATAAAATCAATTGAGGCTCTTTTTAAGAAAGATATTACTGTCTAGACTTAACATGTAGTACTTCCATATGTTTTTTTCTCTTGTGTCCAGTCTTTTCCTTATTTCACTCTGTCTTAAAGAAATAAAGATTTGTAGGATTTCTCTTATGAGAAATGAGTAGTGTTACACTGCATGGGACTTTTGATCTCAGTTTCAGGACTGTTTGTAAAATTAAGAGAGGAATAATTCCATTTCCTAATGAGCCTTGCATCTTTCCATTGCTTTACCTGAAAACAAAAGTGGGCCTTTATGACGACTTGTCAAAATGAACTGAGTTTCCTTTCAAGGACCAGAAAGAACTGGAATAATTTTTAGATCCCAAGTACTGTGATTGAAAAGACAGCTCTAACCATTTGAGCTTGCTTGCCATGGACACACTGAATTGAGGAGACAATATGCTGTTACTATAATGCTTGTAAGAAATTAATCTAAACATCATGAATTTACATGTGTTAAGTTGTCAGCCTTAATTAGAGAAATCAAATAGGTTGCAGATAGGAATAGTTGTCTTGTTTCACCAAATATCTCTCAATTTAACTCTTGAGTACTGATGGAAAAATCCTTTCTGCAAATTATTCTAATGTCTCTAACTAGTGAAAAGCAATAAAGATGATCAACCCATGTTCTTTCCACTAAATTTTCCACCTAACAAAACAAATTAATAACAATAAATTTCAAACATGAAAGAAAAAACAAATTTCATGTAGTTCAAATATACTTTTTATGCTCTGTTGTAGTGATAGCATCAAATCCTAATAAGTTTTTGGTAACTTCCTAGAAGTAGTTTCTTTTTTTTTTATATATATATATATAAGTCTGGGATACAACTTATAGCTCTTCGTTAGTAACATCATTAATGTAGTAGAAATCCTTCTGCAGATATTTTAATTGTATGTTACTAGGTCTTCTGTTTAGTTTTACTTTTAACACGACAGTGATGCATAACAGTGACAGCTTTCATCTTTTGTGTAAATTTTAATTCTAATCTGCTAGCTGCAGTATATTTACTAAAAAGTATGGAAGACCTTTATCTGAATTCTACTAACTTCATTTCATTATCAGATTTAATCATTTGTTTCTATTGCCAATGCCAGTATATTTTTATGTGTAAGCATAAAGAGTACATTTTCATGTGCTATTTTATTTCTGAAAAAAGCCCACACAATAGTCATTGTATGTACCCATTATCTTGTAGAACTAGGCAAAACCACATAAAAATATACAGAAAGGAGAAAAATACTGTTTAAAAAGTTCACACTACAGCTTTCCAAAGAATGTTCTAAAGTAAAAGTAACTTCACAATGTAAAAAAAATAAATTGATAGGACACAACTATAACTGGAATGTTCTTATTAACAATTGGATCACTTCCTTTACATATTTTTGTTTGTTTAAAGGTGAGAAGAGGAAGCATTTTAGCAAGGCAGATTTCATAGACTTTCCAAAATACTACAATTTGCCAACAGTGCATAATTGTACTGTCTGCAACCAGTGAACTCCCTGAAAAATGTTACCATTTTCAGAAAGCAATATCATCCATAATGGTATCATCAGCTGGTCAACAATTTATGGTCAGTCTTCTGATATTTTTGAAAACACTGTCCTCTACTGGTTGTGATTTTGGAATCGAATACTCAAGAACTGTATTTCCAAATGCAGGTCTTCATGGACAGATTAATACTGGATGAAAAACTTAGTGCAAATGAAAAGCATTAATTATTTTCAATATAGACATAAGAGCTGGCTCTCTAACCAACAGACATTTTCTTCTCATATGGTAATAACCATCAGTAATAACAAAGAATATCCAAGTTCAACCATGATTATTGTTTCAGTCCCATTTACTTTTTCTCATTTCAGTGTTCCCCCTTCACATAATTTTCAATCTTCCTCTTTTTTTCTTTTTACCTAGAAAAAGCAATCCACAAATCCTTGAAATTCCAGACTGAACTTTCCAGTAATAAAATTTATTTTATGTTTTAGTATGATGATGATCCTCTATGGGACTCCAGCAAGTTCATAACCAAGTAGCAAAAAGATATGGTTCACTCTCAAGGGAGATAATGAAGAGACCCCAATTTTCAAGCTGTTTTTTTATATCTCTACCATGTCTTAGGCAAAAAGAGAGAAAGTACAGAGAAATAATAGGGCCAGACTATTAAGCCTTTTAGTTAAAAATCTGAGGAAATGACCACCACCTTTCATCAAAAAATTACCTAGGTAGGAATAGAACAGAGTGCAGAACATTTCCATAACTCCATATCCCTGTTCTGATGAGGAAAACACAGATTAGAGTCTCTATGGAATGATGGACTTGCTAATAATAAGTTGTATATATTTCAATGCAGGTACTTTTTAATTTTTATTGTCAGTTCTCCACTGCTATTATCTTTCACTGTCCACCCAGTCTTGGACTTAAATTGGAGAATAAATCTTCAGGAGATCTGCTAGTTCTGAAGCCTATCTTCAAACCTCTCCTGGGAAGCTTTTGTGCAAATACTAAATTAAGAACTTAAGCATTTTCATGTCCTTGTTCATTCAATAGATGGTTTCAGTTTTCTAACTGTAATTCTCCATTTTCATGTCCTACACATGGGTAGAATTGCAAAAAGTTTTCATCATGTGTCTGACTTGTCCTATTGATTATAATAAAGTAACTGGGCAGTCCTATTAGAGAAAAAGCATATATAAATACAGATCAATTACATTCCCCCTGACTATCAAATGCTTTCATTGATCTAATTTTTTTTGACCTTTTACAGGACATCAGTTCATTATAGTACCAAAAATCCAGTTTCTGGCATTAAAATTGTTTTAAGACCACTATTTCCCATTCTTTTTTAACTGAATACATTTTGCTCAGAATAAAAGTAACAGAAAAAAAGCATGGACTGCATAGAAGTCCTTTGTTAGTGCTTTTGAACTCTCTAGTTTTGGACTACAAAGAGTCCAGTGCGCTGCCTCTCACCACCACAGAACAGAAGCACTGAGCACCGTCTTTTTTTTTTTTTTTTTTTTTTTTTTTTTGGATCTAGATATACAGGATACATTACTCAGTGCCTGTAAAAAGATTTATGAACCTTGATGGAAATCAGAGGTGAAAATGACAGTTCAAATGTCTGGTCTTGGTTTAAAAGATCCATGGTAATCTATTTTTACCTATAACAGATACTGAGAAGGAAAAAAAAATAGAGCCAGCAAAGCAGTGTTCAGACTTATATTACACTCTTTGTCTGCTCCTGCCCTTTCCTGGAGCTGTAAAGCCCAGAGCATTCTCTGCAAATGAAAGTGATTCTAGAGAGGTTACCAATATATGTTATTTCTTATTAGTTATCTCCTTAGGATATTGCTAAGATACAAAGCCTATATGATTCTTTTCAGCTACAAACAATGAGTCAGGATCCATGCTGGCTTGAAGCTTGTGTCATTCTTGGATTTCAATACAACGTCCTGGAATAGATTTTTTTTTTTTAAACAGTTCCTATTTTATGTAGGAAGTTTTATAGAACAGGTCATGAGATGGAAAGCAAAAATATGCTCGTTAGTCAATTAATATTTGAATAATATTATTAATAATAAAATAATAATATTTTGACAACTAACCTTTAGCTTTACACCTCAAGAAAAAAAATACAAATTTTTGAGCAAGAAAAATTTTTGTTCTATTATTTCCTGTGAAACATCTATATCCTTTAAATTCAGACCCCACTACAAAGCACCACCTGGTTCTACTCTCTTCCACTCATCCAAACTATTTTTAATGAACATGGGATTTCTTGCAAAAACAAAACAAATTCTCTTTTGCAGAAAACCCCATTTCCATTCATTTGAAGTAAAAGGGAAAAATTTTCCTTTCTTTTTTTCTTAATACTTTATCAAAAGACATTCACAATAAAATTATTTCTAGGCTGTCTCTAGCTTCTTTTTCTTTATTTCCATGTAATAACAAACCATGTGGAGATTTTATAATCAATTGAACTCTGAAGAGGAAAAATTATGAAGTGTTCAGAATGTCAGTGCTGGAAACTATACCTCCTTAACAAATGTTTATCATTCATATATTTCATTATATGCTTAAAAAATAGTTAAGGTAGTCAGCAACAAATGCCTCCCATTCTCAGTGGACTTCCTGTCTACTGACTCCAAATATCTTTTGCAAATAATATAAGAAAGACAACCAATGGCTATTATCATAACTATGCCCCTGCTTTAGAGGCCTATGGGTGCTCTGGATGATCTACACTTTTAGACAGGCACAAGTAGCAATATCAACTTTCTCAACTTGAAGGAGTTTGGATGCTTAATATTTAATGGAGATAGCTCTCAAACTGCCAGATAGAGAACACCACAACTGTTTGTTATCAAGTTTTTGCTGGGTCTGGAAGAAAACATCTAAAAGTGCAGATCTTATTATTATCTTTTTTGTATACATGAGGCCTACAGAAGACGGTTGGTACTTAATAATATGTAGGGGTCATTATGAAGATAAGGATTCCCATTGATGGTAAACTGCTGTATAAACACAGGCCCAAACTCAAGCAGTTTGTAAACTCTGACTGAAGAAGACCAATGACAAGTTTTTAGCACAGAGATACTTGAAAATTAATGACAGACAAATAAGACCTTATCTATTCAGACAGCTTAATGTTAATAAGTTTGGGTTAGAATTTACAGTCCACTAACTCCTCCATACGAAAAGCAACTTTAAGCGAGGTACTTTTAAGGTAGAACAAGTTGCCTCATGCTGTTTCCTCACAGGGAGTTAATGCAGAGTAACCAATGTACTGTAAATTTGCACCCCAGTTTACCACAGAATAACTTCCCTCAGTAGATAACTCTTGATACAACATGTACAGGGAAATCAACAGCTAAGTCTCAGTAATTAGTATTAAAAACTATTCAGGTTCTCAAGTTTTCTGTTCTTTTTTTTTCACCTGTCTCTATTTGCAGCTTTTCTGTAGCATGAGTTACAGATGTAGATTTGTCATATGGTCATTCCTATCAAGATCTAAATGATCACATGCAAAAAATATTGGCCTCTACAAGAAAGAAAAAATAATGCAGCTTCCTAATTGATTCCAGAAGTTCTTATTTCCTGTTCATAAAATGTTTTGTCATCACATGAAGAAGTGGAAAGACTTCCATTCTACTTGACTGATCAAAATACTGCAAACAAAAAGATTATGAATAACTAAGAACAACCAGTTTAAATTTTTTTGTAAATCACAAAATGAGACATGCTTCCACAGAGTCATCAAATCATCACAGGAAGAAAAGAAGCATTAACAAAAAACCTTATTCTTGGTATATATAATTCACAAGCCATCACAAAATAAGGATAGACTTGGGAGGAAGAGGGTCTGAAATCTGCAAGTAAAAAATCATATAGCAACCAAACTTAATTATTGTTACATTGAAATTATTTTTTTTAAATGGTCACATTTGAATAACAATCGTTCTATTTTGTACTGCTTCAGGGATAAATAAGGAGACTGACTACAAAGGAGACCATTAAAATGCAAATGAAAATTCACAATCACCTGAGAACTGGCTTCTTTTTTTTTTTTCTTTTTTTTTTCCAGGGTTAAGACTTAAGCAAGATCAAAAGACCATTTGGGAAACAAAAAATAACAGGTCTGAGAAAGCTGGTACTTTAGCATTTGTGTTTTCCATAGTAAAAGGGACTGAGTATGGCAGTTCATTCATTTCTGAAGGCAGACCATTTCAGCAGATAGCAAATATTTGTCTTAAAATAAAAATTATTTTAAAAAAACATACTGAAAACTCTATTGATAAATAAGTACACAAATTAGTATCATTCCTAACACATCCATATTGTGAAGAGATAAATACGCATCAAGGGAATAAACATGTTTATACAAAGGAGTTTTTGTCCCATCAGGATGCCAAATAGGTTTTTAATATTGAACAAACAGAACTGACAGACTCAAACTTCTGACAGAAGAAAACAGCTCTGAAAAGATGACATACTGGAACATAGAGAGGGACAAATTTCATGTTTCTCTTATGTGTCCTGAAAGACCAGTCCACATTTCTCCGGACCTGCCCACAGGGAAGAAGCAGATGGCGGCATAGCAGTAAAAGTTGTGTGGAGCCCAGGGAAGGTATGCAAAAAAGGATACTTGTATTCCCTGCAGTGAGTGGAGCTCTCTAAGCTTTTGCAGACTCATCAACATTATGAAAATTTCAGCATACGTTTTTCTCCAGAGGCCATGTGGGCCAGAAAAGTAGTGGAATAAGGGAAGAGGAACAGTTTCCTCCTCCCACTCTGACCTGTTGAACTATCTGCTTTAAAAGTACAAAGTAGCTGAAGAGGTTATAGTATGTGTTTTCTTTAGGACTGCGAGAGTATTCAGATGCCAGCATTGAACGGCGGGCACCATACAAGGTACAGGAGTTAGTGGCCAGCTTGTGATTTAGAGCTTCGGAGAAAGATTTTTATTCTGGAATGACACAGCAGATGCAATCCAAGATCACCAGACAACAAGCTATAGTAGAATTCTACTCTAGATAGTTGTGTTAATGAAAAATTTTCACACTTACATTCAGAAGAAATGGTGTATCCACTGAGTTGTTTTTTTGTGTTTTGGCTTAATATAATTTAGGTACCACTGATATCCTATAGTCTTGCACTTCCTGGTTCGTGAGCATAACATGGCAAGAAAAGCTAAATAGTAATTTTTGACAGGAACATTGCAAGCCTTAACCAAGCTGCTCCACCTGCTGAGAAAAAGAAACAACAAACAAACAAAAAACCAAAGATTGTTTAAACAAAAAACCAAAGATTGTTTTAACAAAAAAAAACTTTGCAGTCTTTCAGCCCTGTAGCAACACATTTAAAAAGATACAAATTAACTTAAATAATTATCCAAATGTCTATCAAGTATGGTCAGAAAATGATTCTGGTAGAATATTAAACAATTAAGTATGAAAAGAAATGTGAATGTCTTGCAAAGAACAGAGAAACACTTTGGTAGGACAGATGCATGTATAGAGGTAATGAAATCACAGAATCATAGAATCATCAAAGTTGGAAAAGATCTTTAAGATCACCCAGGGTGACCATCAACCATTATAACCCATACAAAATTAAATATTGTTCACAGGATGTTATGGTCCAGAGGCTTGTTTATTCCATAGTAAGCTAGCAGTTGCCATCCCTTTTTAGAGTGAATGGTGGCCATCTTCCCTATGAACAGCATCCAGTTCAAAATGACTTTTCAAAAGTTTCATAATGGGTTTTCTGATCTATATCATCAAGTTCAACCTATGATCTCAGAGGTATTTTCCAACTTAGTTAACTCTGTGATTAAAAATACACAGCTTTGTGCATGTATGCACATACATATCCAGCAAGAATGGTACATACAAATATCTCTCCCACAGAACCTCTTTTTCAAGTTGTCATTCTGCTCTCCTCAGAAAACCCATTCTGTGATTCTGGGATGTTAGGAAAAGTTCCTCAAAAGTAATTCAAAGGTAACTGAAAAGACAACTGTAAAGCAAGACTTCATACAGGCCAATGTTTTTAATTGATCAACATCCCATCTACAGAATCATAGAATCAACATGGTTGGAAAAGACCTCCAAGTCCAAACCTTGATCCAATACCACCGTGGTTACTAGACCATGCCGCTAAGTGCCACATCCAGTCTTTTCTTAAACACCTCGAGGGACAGTGAATCCACAACATCCTTGGGCAGCCCATTTCAATGCCCAATTGCCGTGGGTTTGCAAAGGTGCCCCCTCCCTGGGGGGCTGTAAGTGGTGGTTTGTCCAGGTGAATTTCCAGAACAAAGCCAAGCAAAATTTTGGTGATGCCTTTGCCAATTACATCTTACAGAAAACAGGAGAGAAGGGTTGTTGTGCAGATGAAATTGGGAACCATGTGAGGGAGAGGCAACAGGACCCAAGGGGGGCCAGGCCTCTCTGCTCCTCTGGCCCTGGGCCAGGGGCAGAAGCAAGCACTGAAGCCCCCCTGACCAGACGTGTAACACAGTGAAGAAAAAAAGTCTTAAAGAAGGACTTAGACAAAGCTGCTACATAAGGAATTCGAGCCAGAGAGATAGCAGAGCCTCCAAAGTCAGAGCTGGCAGCAGCAGCAACCAGAGAGAGGTCCGAAGGGGGGGCTCCTTCTTCCCCTCCCTCTCTCTCTCTCTCTCTCCCTTCAGCACAGAAAAGACTGATATCTAAAAATCCCTGCAATGTGTGGAAGATTGCTGGGGAGCAGAGACAACTCCATCTGCACCTTGAGGAGCTCATACTGGAGCAGAGCCAGAGCAGAGAACTACATGAGGAAACTGAGATTCCATGGGAGGCCTGAATTGAAACAGAGTCTTGAGGTGATTTGTGGCCACGGAGCGAGATCTTACGCCAGAGTGAGACAGCTTGGGTAAGATTTGTGTGATCCCAGTGAGGGATCCACGCTAGTGAAGCTGTGTTTGTGGCCCTAAAGGACAGCAGAGAATGGAAAAACTGTTGCCCTGAGGTATGGACCCACATCAGAGACGTCTATCAAGGACTATTCCCGTGGGAATGGACCCCACAGGAAACACGGGTAGACTCAAAAGCCATTATCCCCTGTACCCTGTGGTGCAGATCCATGGAAAAGCAAGTGACCCCTTGCAGTCCATGGAAGACCTTACAGGACCTGGGTAACCCCCAGCCTTTGGTCTTAGCCCAGGAGTGAGGCAGGCCCAGCCCTGAGGTTGACATAGAAGAGAGAAAGAGACAGAGAGAGAAACAGTTCCAGCTGCAACAAACTGGAGTTGTCATCCCACAGATAACACAAAGGAACTTACAAAATGCTGCAGAATTTCTTGGAAGACCTGGAGCTTTAAAAGTGGAAAAGAAACTACTTCTCCTCGTACAAGGGGGAAGGGGTATTTCTGTAAATACATAGTGCTTTTGCTTAATCAGAATTGTCGTAGGTGTAGTTGTTTAATTTTTATTTTGCTAGTAATAAATCCTAATATTATTTCTCCCCAATCAGATCTCTTTTGCCGGCATTAAACTTCTCTCAACTTAGAGTAATTGCGTTGGGGAGTGTGGTAAAAAAATGTCCCTAGACAAACCCATGACACCAATCACCCTTTCTGTGAAGAACTTCTTCCTAATGTCCAACCTAAACATCACCTGGCAGAGGTTAAGACTGTGCCCTCTCATTCTGTCACTAGTCGCCTTGAAGAAGAGGCTGCCCCCCACCTGTTTACAACCTCCTTTGAAGTAGTTGTACAGAGTGATGAGGTCTCCCCTGAGCCTCCTCCTCTCCAGGCTAAACAATGCCAGCTCCCTCAGTGTCTGCTCACAGGACTTGTGATCCAGATCCTTCACCAGCACTGTTGCTCTTCTCTAGATATGCTCCACTACCCTAACATCCCAGCTTCCTAAACTAGGGTGCCCAGAACTCGAGAGAATACTTAAGGTGTGACCTAGCCAGTATTGAGTACAGGGGAAGAATCACTTCAGCTGCAGTTGAATGACAGCTATTATGTCCTCTCAACTGGGGCAAATTTTATAGTGCTCTGGACGTTTTTCCTTTGCTCTTACCTCACTAGTTATTCATTTGGCACAAGGGACCTTTAAAGTCAATGGAATTATTCCAGACTTGAAATTCTAAATCCAGTTCCACCTCTCCTTTTTACAGCTTCTAACAACTTGAGGTGATGGAAGTCCTTCCAGTGAGCAAATGCTATTGCTAACCTACTTGTTGTTATTAAATGCTCTCTTCATTAGTCTAGCATGGATTTAAAATCACCCTAATAGATACACTATGTTTATTGTACCCACAGCACCAAGTGTTAAGAATTAATAGGATTTCATGATGAATAATTATTACACTTAACAGTATTTGCCTTGTGGAGTTCTTGCAAGTTATTACATAACTAATGAAACAGAGGCTGTAAAAATCAACATTGAAAGAAACTTCATTATCAAGGCTCTCAGAGAAACATTTTCCTGTTAACTTTATGGCACCTGGCACAATGTCATAAAGTTTTAAACTATTAAAGAATCTCTTGCCTTATTCTTCATCAACTCCATTAATTTATATGCTACCCCAGCAACTGGTGCTGCAAATTTTGAATCTAAGTCCACAACACCATACTCAAAGAACCCACATCTGAACCTCCAGTCCTGAAGTCACACTTTTATTCTTGATGTGGAAATCATGAAAATATTTACATATTTTGGTGCTTTCTTGAACATACATGGTGCTTTCTTGAACCATGTAGTATGTAGACAGTTGAAATACTGTCCCAATAATTTTAATCAGAATGCCAAAAAATTGAGCATGAAATTCTTTGCAAAATAAGGAGATACAAGACTATGGTGTCACAACCGTTGTACACTCTTAAAATAATGATCATTAATAAGTGTGGATTCTGAAGTTCATGTCATCCTTTCAAAGACAGTACATCAAAGAAGAAAAAAGAGGTCACAGATGATAACCTAAAACTCTTGATTAACATTTGATAGCTCTGACTGAAATCAAAAGTAGACTTTATAAAATCATTATTTGCTGTTTCAAGAAGAAAATCTAGAGGAAAAAAAAATCACTTTTGGAGAGTCTACTGTGTACAAAATAGAATACTGGTTTTATAGACAATCTTAAGAGGGTGTTTTCATGTAGTTAATCTCTTGAAAAGTTACAGAATAATTGGAGATTTAAGAGAAATAAACACTTACAAATAATTATATCTTTTGTTATCACGTGGCTTTGGTATTCTGACACTAATATTCTATTTTGTACACTGTTATCAGGAGAAATTCTGATTGCTCTGTTGGCTTTTAAAACACAACTTGTTATTTGTTGATTTTTTAAAAATATGACTGACACCTTGAAAAAAGAAGGTATTGAAGAACTGTCTCTGTAGATGCAATACTGTGCTCTTGTACAACATTTAAATTTATAAACAATGCACAACTGAATTCTGACCTCATTCAGAAGAAGGGCAAATCCATAATTAACTTTGATTTGAATCACAGGTGGTCCTGTTATACATCTTGAAATGAACAAAAAATTAAAGTTTCATCTTAATCCTATTGTTTTACTGTACTTTGATGCTTAGGTGATCTAACCATCTGGAGATATCTTTCTTTCAGAAAATAAATTTAGATTCTTCTAAAGTACCTCAGAAACATATTATTCAAATATATTCACCAGACTGAGAAAACAAAACACGCACAGGAAAATAAACATTATCACATCAAATAACTTTCACTAGCCAGGTCCAGCCAGCAGAGCCTTCAATGTCAAAAGGTACTGCCTACAGAAACCATACAGTTTACTCTACATCAATGTCATGTTCATGCATGATGTTTTGAGGTTTTTTTAGAAGTCTTTAAAATTATTTGTAAAGATAAATTTGCTACAGATAAATATGTCACAGTGCTGAACACTTTAGCCTGTGTAGAAGTGTAGTTGGGCAATTATCCATCAGTTACCATATTACTTTGGAATATGATTTCCTCAAATTCCTAAATTCATCTCAACTTCTCCATTGCAATCAATAAATCTCTCTACGGTGATGGCATCAACATTCATTTCCTTAAAAGAGTCATGAAACTCTGCCACCTCTTACACACAATGCCCATAACAACAAGAAAATTTAATTTTTTTACAATATTTAAAATACTTAAATATTGTTTCAAATCTTGCCACAAACACAGGTATGCTTTTATGTGCATAGGTGAAGTTGGTCAATCTGATTCCAAACACTTTTTTTGGAAAGGTGGAGGTAGGGATAAAAATCTTAGATCTTCTCCCTAAAATTCTGAATATGGAAACAACTCCAAGGAACTAAGTTGATTTGCCTGCTACTGTAACAACGTCTTCATGTTTGGGAAGATCAAAACTACAGAATAGGTCAGGGGATCACAAAATTAACCAATCATTTTTATATAGTCAGGAGGGAGCCAAATAAAGTTTCCAGCCATGTTTTATAACCTGTCTTTTCCCAAAATTTTGTTGCTTGCTTTTGTAATTTAAACAGTTGTATTTAAAATGTGGTATTTTGATGTGACAACTGTGAACATTTATTAATTTCAGGAGAAGATTATCTGGAATTAAAGTACAGCTTAAGCATAACAGAAAGAAATTATCCCCTCTACAAGTACATGGTTGTAACATTACCTCCAAGAGGTTTTATAGACTGCTTTGCATGGTTATGAAGGATATATGGCCTGCTAAAACAAACTCATTCATCAAATCCCAACACATCCAAGATAGCTCAAGTGGGCAGTGTCGAAACTCTCGTAGCTTTTGTTTCTGCTGACCATTATCCATGACAAAACAAAATACGCTTTTCAAGCTTTCCTTTTAACAATGCTTTCTTCCAAAAAAAGTACAACTTCTGCAGGGAAAACATATTACCACCACAGAAAAACCAAACAAAACCCAAACACAACAAAACAAAACAGCAACAACAAAAAAACACAGAAAACTCCACAACCAAACAAAAAAGAATTTCCTCTTTACGTGACTTCAGTAGAACTGTCTTCTGCTATTTTTTCTCTTTCTTTTTCTCTTTCTTTCTCTCTTCTCTTTCTCTCTTTTCTCTCTTTTCTCTCTTCTCTTTCTTTTCTTTCTATTCTTCCTTTTCTTTCTTTTCTTTCTCTTTGTAAAGTTAATATAGCCCTGTGGATATTCTTATTGTCCGATGCAGTAAGGATCACGATTTAAACTCCTTCTTGGGATCTGAAATGCAGTATCTCAAACTGACTACCACACGCAGAGCAGCAGTTATAATATTTCTATTTCCTCTGCTGTTAGCCTAGAAACAGTAAAACTCCTGCTGGCCCTCTTATCAGAGATGTGGACAAGCTGAAGGAAAGATCAAGATCACCTCTAGCAAAAGCAAGATTAACATCCCTTTATTTTAGCTTAAATGCTCAGTGATTTTAGCTCAATAGAGAATGACTCATGAATTTCAGCAGAACATTTGGTCCTTTTCTTTCCCACCATTTAATTCACGGTATACATTTTGCATTCTATAAATCTATATTTCACAAATTCTGGAAACACATTCACATTCACAAATATGTAAATGTATTTATTTCACTGGTAAGATTTTCAACAGGCCTAGGCACAGAACTCAGAGAAGGGTCCTTTACCTATACTTGCAAGCAGAAGACTGGAAATGCTACTGATGATCCAGAGGTCACAAAAATAGACTAGGAACTCATCCAGAATTTGCAGTTCCTGATCTCATATTGTTTATGAGTTGCAAGATCAGAAAAAACAGTCAAAATTCCTTTTATTTTGGTTCTTATTCGCTTGTGTGGTGTTTTTTATCTCAAGAAACCTGTCTGGATCCATAGTTGATAGATCATATGAATATCCTAGAAAGCTTCAGTTAACTGAAGGTTTTCTCCTGTGTAACAGAAGTTAGGCTAACCACTATGGTGATTTGATGCCTTTATCCCTTTGTCAAACGAATTGACAGAAGTTTAAGGTGCGCTAAGAATATCAGATTGAACTTGTTAGCCAATGCCTTTGAAAGCAAAGGTGGAATCAGAAAGAAATGCCTTTTTTTTTTTTTAAATGTAAGGTAAAAATGGATCAAAATACAAGAAAATAATTGTTGCCTGTCCTTTTTCAGAATTCCACAGTATGTGCCAGTTGTATCTATCCTGACTTACGACTTCATCATCTTTGCTAAACACATTCCTATTGCCGTTTATTTTGCCTGAATGATGACAATTTTTACCAAGTACAGAGGGAAGCTTCAAGGTAGTAGATGTCAATTATTTATGAACTAGATTCAGTGAGTCATTAATCATGAGAGTAATTGAACTGGCTTTGACAGTGCTACTTGCTTCAGTAATTACAAGTAAAGAGTTCACAGCTTGATGCATAGCTAACCATCCACTTAATAGGAAGAAAGGGCAATCCAATAAACCTTATTCTTGTCATTTTATATTTCACATAGTGATGCACCTAACATGTATGTTCGCTATACAGTTCTTTATTAGTACCAATGAACATTCTGTTGCTATTTTTTTTTGACATGTATATGTAAATTATAAATTCTGAGCACAACACAGATAGAAGTTTTATGCTTAAAGTCACTCTTAACTATCACACAAAGCAAAACAGTAACTACACAAATTGAAACGGTAACATAACTTCACATGGTCATCTACTGTAGGCTCCAAGTTCCTTAATGTGTTTCACACCACCATATAAAAATAGAAGTTCCTTTGGAATAATGGAGAATATATACATCTTGTATTCTGCTTTATTACGTATGAAGTTTTAAAACATGTAGGAGACCTACATTCAGAACATCCAAGAGCCCTATTCTTTTACATTTTGACTTTCCACAAAAAGCAGTGAACATTCTTTTTATGCCCTGACTTTAGAAATTGCAGAGTTTCTGCAGAGTTTAAGAATTCTCTTTGCTATAAAAAGGAAACAGTGGCTTTTACTCTTGACCCACAGGGATTTTCTGTGCAGAGAAGTGAATATATCCTGAAACAGTGTGTCAATGGCTTCAAATACTGTAGTGAGGTTTGCTATAAAATGGGAGGGGCAGGGGGAGGGAGGGGTAATTGGGAAGATCCCCAAAGGGCAAAATCCTATTCACAAGTGGTTGAAATTCATCAGAACGAAAAAGCAAAATTGGTGTTCAGGTGACAAGAGAGACAGGAAAAGTCACACACCAACTCTAGGACATGAACAGATTGAAAAGCTTGAAAAAGCTCTGACTATCAGCTACCTGGAGAGTTCTTAAGGACATGTACATGGCTTGTTATCTGTGGCAGAAGAGCTGGAGGGAGGAAAAAAAAGACTCAAGCTTCAGGGTTAAAATTTCTCTGAAAATCTTTCCCTCCTTCACTACTATGGAATAGAAGAAATGGGTTTTATGAGGAAAAGTAGAAATATTCAGCCTGTATCAGGATGTATATGCATAATAAATGTATATATAAGGACAGAAAGGTATGTATACATACACATATACATTTATGTAAATGTTTTAATGTAAGTGAATATGCATTTAATTTTCTTGGATCATATCACCTGGAATTTACCTTATGGGTGCTAGGATGGTTTCTGTGCATGTCTTCAGGGGATCCCACCTCTGGCAAGCACCCATAATTTCACCAACCTCCACTGAGGAGTTATTAAACTGACTGGGAAGTTCTAAGATTAATGTATAATTATGATTTCATGTAGAATTTAAACTAAAAGCTGATTGATATGTTTATTTGTAGGATGGTGAAATGTTCAATTGGCAGTCATAGATACCTTGGAAACCAATGTTTACTTATGCAAAACAAAAAACTAAGGATATATTCCATAAAACATGCTTAAGAGGATGGGAGGAAAAGAGATTTGGAGTTTTTAGCATTGGAATGATACGGACCTGTAAGAGCACGTTTGGAAAAGGGATACAAAAATGATCAGAGGGTTGTAGCACCTCTCCTACAAGCAAAAGCTGAAAGGCTTGGGGCTGTTCAGCCTGGAGAAGGTAGGAGGAGATTGTATTGCAAACACCTCAGTATTTAAAGGAGATGTATAAGAAAGATGCATTTTTAATAAGAACGATAGATTTTTTAAGAAAGATTTTATCAGAAAGATAGATTTTATAAGAAAGATAGATTTTTAGGCAGACCCTAAAGAAATAGGACAAGTGTTACTGGTTTTAAACCCAAAGAAGGTATTGAATTAGGTGACCCTAAAGTGTCCCTTTCAACTCAAATAATTCTATGCTTCTACCTGCGAGAATGCTCTGGCAAGCCAAATGTGGGTCAAATTTCTTTCTCATAAACAAACCTTTGTCTAGGGTAAGAATTAGAGAGTGCTGGGAACAGACCATGTCTGCCAGTTGACCTGCCTGAAAGTAAACAGGAATCAAAATGAGACTGTCTTATTTAGCCAAGCTCTCTGGGTTTCTAAAAGAAAGAAATTTGTCCCCTCTTCTTGACTCTACTTGTTTTTTCCAGTTGCTGAGCACTGAGTGGTATTTCTCAGGTACATTGCTCTTACACATTTTGGAGGGGGTGGGGGGAAGTACGGTAAGAGGTGTTTGGTAAGTGATGTCTTTGACAATATGTTTTGCAGTGTGGGTACTGTGTTATCTCTACCTTTTCCTTATGTGAGGACCTCAGCCAACTCAGGAGCAAATCTCCAACAGTTATCTGTTGTTAAGTGTTATGCCTCCAGTTCAGAATGAGTTCCATCTTTTTTCAGTAAAACAATTTTTCATATGTCAGGTAATGTGCATAAAACTGTACTGTACAACTCTATAGAGGGGTTGCTCTGTTGTGTCTAAGCAAATTGTGTTTAAATAAATGAACTAATCAGGGCATTCCATTTCTCTCTGCTCTGATCTACCTCCATAAATCACCTTCATTTATTCCATCCTTAATTGTGAAGCTACGACCTCATGTTTTGCAACCTTTTCTTTTATCTCATTATAACCCTAAATGATTTGCACATATCATCTTTAATTGACACCTCAGTGTGACATCAGCAAATGGAGAGGAAATAGACCACTGAGAAGAGCACAATGTCCTCGTCATTGCATCAATTATGTTTCAGAAAAGTACTGAGGACATTTGGTATTTCATAAGTATCTTTGGGTAGGGAGAATTCCAAGTTGAGATCATGAAAAAAACTGACCCTTTCTTAAATCAAACCCATGGAAACTAAATTTTTCTTGTACACCGTGATGTCAGCCACTAGTAAATTTGCATGAAGGTACCAAGGACATAAATCTGGCTTGTACAGTCCCCAAAGACCTTGGGTATGTTTTGTATCCTTTATCCTGGGTTGCTCAGTATAATGCCATATAAAATTTCAGGTAGAATATTAAGTGTATAAAGGATTGAAAAACTAGTAGCAACACAGTCTATATTAACTTGTGGGAAAAAATTAACAAAAATATCTTGAAAATTTTTATCCCATGTCCTAACAGCCATTTGGATGCATGCTTTAATCAAAAGAGATCAGGACAAAACCTTTTTAGAAATAATGTTGACACGTGCTGTGTCAAATGCATTCAAGCCAAAGAATAGTGTTTAAAATTTTCTTCTTCACCATAGTTTCTAGGAAGCAAGAAAATGATGAAAATGGAGAAGTACCTCCATGCTATCCTTTCTTACCACCATAAAAAAGATAAAGCTACAGCTCTGGATTTTTTAAAACTCAACTATTTCCAGAAATAGTTGAAAAGATTTTATATTGTATTTAAATCCTTTGAAAGGGAAATTTCAGAAACACCTTATTAAAATAGTGTATTATTCAGAAACACTGTATTCAAAACTTCTAATAGCCTTGACATTTCAGTGTGTTCTATGTGAAATATAACACTGCAACCTGTTCTCTATGATGTTCTCAATGTTCTCAGTGATCCAATATGGATCATTTCTTAGACTCTGAACTTTCTAGAAACGTTGCAAAAAAAAAGAAAAAGAGACGTTAGGGGAGTAACGTTTGCAATTCAGCTGTCCCAGCTAAGTTCAGACGGGTCTAAGAGAAAATTTTTGCTCTTCTGCATGCAAAGAAACATACTTTTCTAGCTCTCATCAACTGTTTAACAATTGTCAATCTACCTTCCAAGTTTCTCACACAAGGAGTCAAATGATTTAGCATCCTGATTTTTTCTATTCCACTTGCTATAGTTGTTTAATATTTAACTAATAACCTGACAAAAACCTTTAGATGATATAAGGGGCTACAGTTTGAAGAAAACATTTAATGATTTGTGAAAGTTCACTTCTCTTACAATCAATCTGTACAAATTGTTTCCTGACCTGTTTGAAGTATAGTAGTACTTCCCCGCACAGTTTTTAAAAATACACAGCCTCTAAAAATCAAACGAGATCTTATGTTTACAAGCAGGTATTTTTTTACTTCATACCAGAGCTTTGGCAGCCTATATTCACCGTTGGTTTACTTGTTTATAAACATAACTATTTCTGTATGTTTCTTTCCCACCACCCATTAAACCAGCAACTCATACAAATGTAGGTACTTTACACCTGCCTTCTAGCTCTTTCTGAACATCTGTCTTGCATTTATGTTCCTCTTGCTTTAACCTAGTGGACTCTCTCCCAGCATACATCAGGGCTTGGCATGAGCTGTGTTAGCAAAAAACTGAGCAGGAGCTGAGTGAACAGTCACATTAATGGATTGTCTTTGAGGGTACAGGGAAAACCCTACTAAAAAAAAATCAAGTTCCACCCATTTTTCCCAATGACCTAGACATCACACAGTCCTTAGTTAGAGTAGTACCTTATGCATTCGAGTTGACTTTTTTGACATGAGCATTGGGCATTCAAAGTGCAATGTTGGCTTTTTGCAACTAACCAAGAAAATAAAATGAGAAAATGGCTGAGTTGAATCAAGGTGGGAAGCTCTATTAAGGGTAGAAGAAATTAACTGGAAAGAATTTTCGGAAATGTGAAGGAATTCTTGATATTTTCACATTAAAGTCTCAAAATTTTGAGCTTCCTCAAGAAAGATTTTTCAGCAGAGAGAGTAATCATACATTCTGTCTACTGCTCAGTCATTATTTCTTTACCCATGTAGGACAGCAACTATCTATTCTTTGTCTACACACTCTCACCACCTACAAGAAAGGAATGAGCATAAAGCAAACCTACACTCTTCAGGAGACAGTCACGAATAGCCTTTTCTCCTTCTACTATATTTTGTCAAACAAAGTCAAGTCTAATTTGTCGCTATGCAGAAGGATGTATGATTGAAAAAAGTGTTGAACTGGACCTAGTTCAGCTAGTTGAATGTTTAATTTATAGTAGTTAAAATAATACCTTGTCATGAAGGGTAAGAAGTTCCAACATAGAATTCTAACAACAGAATAAACAACTAACTAACTAACTAACTACCCAACTAACAACCTAATGTTAATTTAGCAGTCCCTACAGAGTCAAACTGACCCCTATTCTGAAATGCAGTGGTTTAGTGTCCTAAGTATCTCGAAGAAATTCCCATTATATCCTGCATATGAAATCTACATTTAATGCAACCCTATTTTACACCAGGTGACAATCTGGTCCTAAGAATGTGAAATCTGATCAATCCATAGATACTGTATTGCTATTGTACAACCGCTACTGCATCTGGGAGGTATACTAGAATGCTTGGTTGGTACAATGAAGTAAGAGTTTTATCCAGCATTACCAGTATTGTATATGCAGGGAACTGCAGGATGCACAGAAATAAAAAATAATGAGTAAGAGTCAATAACTAGCCTGCTTTCAGCTAGCGCCTCACTGAAAACAAACAAACAAACAAACAAAATCAAAACAAAACAGACAACCAACCTACCAAAACCACATTTTCATTCTGTCATAAAGTGATAGAAACCTCTTTTTTCTATCAGGCATACAAAAAAAAAAGGGTTACTGTACCCAGGGAAGTTTAACTGAGCATAGGTTTCTAGGTAGACTTGCTTTACCAGATTACCAAAAAACCTACCAAGATTATATCAATAATTTCTAGGCCCCTCCTTTTCTTCACAATGAGCCCTACTAGTTTCTGTTCTAGAACTCTTTTGCCCCTCTGAAATAGGTGCATCCTGTCAGGTGTCAGTAGACCAGGTGTTGAGAAGGTCATCTCATGATCAACAAACCTAACATTTTTCTGCTTACACCAATTTTGTCACCATGGTGACAAAAAAGAATTTTTTAAGCTGACAAACAATGTAAAAGCTAATGAGTGGCTGAGCACGAGCAATAGCTTCCAACTAGTTACCCCTTGTTACAGAAAATCATGTAATTATTTCTGAAGGATCTCTATCTTGCACCTTTTCTTCACACAAACATAGCACAGGACTTGGAAAAATAAAAATACGGTTTCCTTGTATCCAATTCTATGAATATACATTTCTTTAGTTAGAACTATTCCTTACTTAGCCATCTTGTCTGTTTTCTTCTCAGGTCTTGTTTGGATTCTGACTGGCATTTCAACTTTCAGCATTTTTTCTTAACATCGCATGTCTAGTGGGTTTGAATATAAAATAATATCTTTTCTCCTGTGACTCTGACTGGCTGTTACAAGAGTAATTTGGGCCTTTTTCCTGTCTTATTTCCTGATCAATTGATGTATTTCTTCCAACCACACAAGTGCTCTCTACAAATCACCAACATTAATTTTTATAATCTTTAAGCAGACACAGAATTCAAACCCAAGTCACTTAGGACAGCAGAAAAATGTGTTACACTGCAAGTGATTTAAGGCAGATAGCACATTCTGATTAAAGAACACATCTCCATCCTATAACATTTGAGAGGTGGATAACTGGTTTTACCACATCCTAATCTTGTGATCTACACCAGTTTTGCCCCTGCAATATATTATTTACCGTCACTGTGTCTCTTTGAGGTCACATATCTAGTCAGTCACAGTGGTCTGATCTAAACGACTGCCCACAAGGTAGCGTTTTTTATAGGTTCCTACTCTAAGGTGAAAGGCAGCTATAGATGTTCCCAAAAATCAAAATATCATGACTCTGCAGTTCTTTCCCATATCCCTCCTAGACATTTACATCTATTTCTATCCTGTACCTCCAAAGCTCTAACCACTGGATGAGAGTAGTTTCTCTTCACTGCTCAGCAGCCACAGTCCTGCTGTGCTTGCACTTTCTCCTCTACATTTCAGTCAAACAATATAGCACTGGGCATCCAATTGACCTTATATGAAAATAGTATAACTAGATAACAGTTGTGGAATAAAAAAAGTAAAAATCAATTTAACAGTACAGAGATAAACATCAGATTGTGCAAAGTTTGAAAGCAATATTATTTTAACAAATTGGTGTCCAGGAAGCATTTGGTCAAGAAAAAGTGATTTGATGCATAAAATCATAGTTGACTTAGTGAAATCAAGGTACAGAAATCCAGTACATCAAAGAAAAATCAGACTGTTTCCCTGAAGTGTTTTTATCTTCATCAGGAAGATAACAACATCAGGAAAAGCAAAGGAGGGCAAAGTAATTAGGCCACTAAATGTTGGAGTACCAGCAAGCAGTATAAGGAAGAAGAGCAACAGAAAGAGAAAGCAGTTACTGTGACTGAATATGGAAACTAAATACAAACACAGAGATTCAGAGAGTCATGCCTCTGTGGATGCTAAGAATTAACAATGACAGAGATAAAGCTCTGAGAAGCAGTAACATGCAACTCTTTTATCCTTGCTTTTTTCTGTAAAATCCTCTCAACAGGAGTCAAGGTAAGAGAAGTACCAGTTACGCTCATAAGCTTTAGGTAATATTAGTTTTAAAGTTGCTAAAAGCCAAGAGTTTCACTGTCTTCTTTTTTAAATACTGGAATTTATCTGGTGTAAAATTATTTTGCTACTGGTAAGTTTTTATGTCCTTTATATTAGTACTTACTTTCACTTAGTCTGATCATTTGAGCATCAGTAAGGTTGAATGCAGAAACAACTTCATTTCTTGCATGACTCCCATAGCTGAAACCAAGGGATAAACTACAAGTTCAGGTAATGATATTTTATAAAAACATTTAGAGCTCTCTAGTTTTGTTCTGAAACTTGTTGTGACAAGACGAATTGTTATCATACTATTATAAGAATTTTTTTGACTCATTAAATATAGGAACTGCCACTAATAGTTACTGATAGCTCTAATTACAGTTTTGTAGTTAAATATAGAACTTATTTACATTAAGACAAGTGAGTAGGGTATCATTTTACCTCTCAGATCAAACTAAAACTGCTGTGGAGATAGCAATGGGAACAACATACTTAAAATTTTGTTGCATTTGATGCTTGAGTTCACATGTCAGAATGTGAATTTTCCAGAAGAGCTTCCATTGTTAATCTACACAAATGAAACTACTAAGAAACATCCATTAAATTAAATGAGTTAAATGCATTTGTCTAAATAGAGTCCTATGAAGTAAGCATTGAGTTTTGACTTTATCTATGTTAGTATGAAGTGTCAGCTAGTCACCAAATCACAGAACATGCTGAGTTGGCAAGGACCCACCGGGATCATTGACACCAACTCCAGGCCCTGCACAGGACCATCCCCAAGAGTCAGACCATACGCCTCAGAATGTCACCCAAACGCTTCTTGACCTCTGACAGGCTTGATGCTGTGACCACTTCCGTGGGGAGCCTACTCCAACCATCTTCTGGGTGAAGAACTTCTTTCTAATATCCAACCTAAACATTCCATGACACAACTTCAGGCAATACCCTCAGATCCTGTCACTGTTCACCACAGAGAAGAGATCAGTGCCTGCCCCTCCTCTTCTGTTCACAAGTTGTAACTGCAATGAGGTCTCTGGTCAAATGACCTCAGTTGCTCCTCATATGGCTTACCCCCAAGGCTCTTCACCATCTTCACTGCACTCTTTTGGACACTCTCTAACAGCTTAATATCTTTCTTACTGTGATGCCCAAATCTACCACAACATTCAAAGTGGAGCAACCCCAGCCCAGAGCAGAGCAACACAATTCCCTCTCTCAGTGTGTTGGAGATGCTTTGCCTGATGCCCCCTGTGCTGGTTTAAAAGTTAACCGGCAGGTGAAATGAACTCAATTTAAAGAGAGATTATAAGTCAGA
>JAWWMA010000100.1:3613624-3645747 GCA_035041425.1 Mionectes olivaceus | reverse complement strand
CAGTTGTCTTCTCATGGGCTGTAGCTTGTCCAGTCTGCTATTGTTTTCACAGCAATTTTAAGTTAATTTTTCTTTGTATGACTCCATATAAAACTTTTTATTGAAAATATCTATGCATTATACAATTCAATTGATTTCTTTAGTTCAGCATTAATTTATAAATACAGCCTTATATAAATTCAAGCGAAAAAAGTCTGAATTCAATCCATAATGTTAATGTGAGTCTTTTATAAGGTCATCAAACTTTGCAAGTTTAGTGGATTTTTGTTTCTCTCCTGCTGGTATTTTTCCAAGCAGTATCTGTCAGCCTTTGAAAGATGAAGGAAGACATCTGGTTCTTTAGATGTCTTGCAGTATCTTAGTAGTGATTCCCTGAACATGTCTCAATGCTGGCTAGCCTGTGACTGGCTAACTGGCCATAGGCTAAATAACACTGCTTTAGGAGCTCTGGATTTTCCAGCCCCTCTTTAACATTTTTAATACTGTGTAACTGACTTCCAGACTTCCATTTTTTCAGATGTCAGGTTCTCTTTTCTAGGTATCGAACAGACAGCATGCAGTCCCACAGACAGAGTTTTTTTTTAATTTCCTTTTTTTTAATTGCCTTTATTTTTTGTCATCAAATGGAGAAGACACTGGTCACCTGGATACCATCTGAATCACATGCATCCTTTAAGCTTATTAGTGACTCATTCAAATTTTCTATTTCTCAGTAAGGTGTCTCAACTACTCCCTGCATTACAACTCCTTGCATTAAAGCAAGGAGAATGTTAGGGAAAGTCAATTACACAAAAACGAATCAGCTGAGGTTAATTGAAAGTGAATGTTACATTTTTCATTTTAACATTATCTAAAGATGGTTTTGGGGGAAAAATAGTAGAAGAAGCATAGACCACAAATTATTATTTTCACATGAATGCTTTAAAAAATTCTGCATATGGTGGTCATGAAAATCAAACACATTTTCTCATTTATGAAGAGTTGTTTGTTTTTTTTAAAGAATTGCTGTTTTTTACGAAACATTAAATTTACCTATAACTCGTAAAAAAAAAATTAACTGAAAACAAGTAATATCTATTATCAAGTATATTATATTTCTGAGCTTTTCTGCCCACTTCACTTGTACAGAAAAAGGTAAGGATTAAAGCACTCCCATTTGCTTTAGTCCTAACAAGCAAATTATGTAAGCAAATGCATTGCTTTATTCAGCAGTACCCTGTGCACATTGGTCTTAAGTAGGTTTATCCTCTGCTTAAGAGATTTGAGCATCAGCAGCAGCACCGATATGTGAATGAAGTTAGATGACTGTTTTTATATTCTGGCCCTGTCAACACTAAAAGTATAGTCTAATTATATACTTACGTTGGTAGAGCTACAGTGAAAAACCTGAAAATGCAAGTGCAGTTGATACTGTCTTCGTAGTCCATAAACTGCTCATTAATTTGTGAAAACTCCTTGAATCTCTGCATGACACGAATACATATAAGTGTGTATCTGTCCATATATACAAGTAGTAGAAATAGGAAACCATGAAAAATATAGAATTTTATTTGCTTTTGTTTCCAGTGTGTTAGTATCAGACAAAATTTATTACCTGTTGTGCAATAAACAAAGTTTTAGGATATTTTTTCTGAAAATATTTAAATAGTCATTATCAAAAATACATCATGGAAAAAACCTTTGGTTTTAAACTGAGAACCTCCATGAAATAGTAGGATGAGAGTAGAAACAAGTTGTTATGTGCTAAGATGAATAGCAAACTGTCATTCAGAGGTAGTAATATAAAGGTGTCACTTCAAGAAAGTAAATATAAGCTGCATAAGTGGTTTCATCTCAATTAAATGTTAAAATAAATAATATCTTTTTGTGATTTTTTTTCCTTTTTCTCTCTTTGTCTTCTCCCTTTCCTCAATCCTAATCTTTTCTGCTACTCATCTGCCCTACAATGAAAGCATTATTTTTGAGATCGGGATTATTAGAAGTATTAATCCTTACAGTTGCCCATGAGTAGCACAATCATGACTGCTTCAGACTCGTTAGTAGGGTTAGCCATTAACAGTAACTTTAGCAATGACTAATGATTTATCCTACACTAGTTTTGACTACAGCTTTTCTGATAAAAAAGTGGTCATCAAAAGTGAGTAGCAAGGTGTTAGCAGAACACAACTTTTATACAGAAAGGATGAAGAAAAAATTATTCTGAATAGAGTTGGAAATGTAAGAGGTGGCAATTAGCTGTGGAGAGTGATAGGGAAAATACAAAACAGAGAACCAAGGCAAAGAATGGAGAGAGAGGGAAAAAGAGTAAGTCAGGAAAATACAGAAGGTTGCAGTAAATTCAATATTTTTAAGCATGACAACAATCTTAAATTACCTTCTGAGGTGAATACAAATCCAGTGAAAGGGATAATGGACGGAGATGAAAGATTCATATCTCATAAAGCTTAAGAGTGTACTGGTTACATATAAAGTTCAGAACTACAAAGATTATGAACATTGGAATTATAATAGTTGACATGGGACATGATAAAATATATTATATACAGAATTCCAAGGTGACAGTATGAAAAGTAGTAGGCAGAGTTTGCTGATCCCAAGTAGTTAGAGCAATATAGTATTTGCACCAAATGAAATAAAAAGAAAAAACACAAAAAATATAATTTCAGTTAAGCGTAGAACATAAATATAATGAAATAAAAACCTTTTGGAGAATTATTGTAAAAATACAGCAATGCATAGAGCTCCAGATAATTTACTTTCAATAACTTTCTTCAAAGAAAGCGCCTGAACAGGAGTTAGTGGTTTGGAAGGTGTGGGCTTGAGTTTGGTTGGTTGGTTGGTTTGGTTTGGTTTTTAATTACTACAAAATGCAAGTGGAATCAGGTCTTATGGGAGGTTTTGTAAAGCATGATGAGAGGAAAAATAGCTAAATTTTATTTGGATTACACAAGCTCTTGAAATACTTAGGACTAGGTTTTTGTCATCGCAAAAAGATTTACTCTTACAATTTGCACTATGGTACTCTATTAGTAAGATGAAATCACTAAAGTGCATTAAGCACTGTAAAGAATGCAGTTAGAAAGACTAAGAATTGCTAAGTCAAATAAATAACTGTTGAAAGAATTGGGTGAGAAAAAGCCCAAACACTGTCAATTAAATACTCAATTAAACACTTTCACATAAGGGCATAGAATGAGAATGTGATTCTTTATTTGTAAAAAGTCTTTGGGATTTGTCCAGGCAAGTATAGTGATGTTTTCCTTCATTTGACTCAGCATATCTGTTGCTGCAATAAGGAGCACTTGTGAATTCTAGGTTTTATTCACTAAATCCAAATGTTTAATCAAAAACTTATTCTGAGGAACCATGAGGTTTCTTAACACGACTGCAGTTGGTCAGTAACAATCCTTTTCAATCAGGAGGAACCCAACCTCTATGTTATTTTCCTACAAACCTATATATTCTATTTTTTTTAATCTTTTTTTTTTTTTAGAAAACTGTTGTTCTAATTAATTCTTATATTTTTCAACCCTTAAAGAATTTACTTTGTCTCACAGCATTAAATGATTAAGAAGCACAAAGCTGCCTAGTTCTGTAGAATTTCTTCTTCTGGAGCAGTGGTGGTTGCACTTCTGCCTGGCAGATGCTGCTGCTGGGGTCAGTACTGAGTAGATACTGAGTAGATAACGGAGCTGCAGCTGTTCACTGATCTGAACTTATACAGCATCCTGCAGCGACAGAGAGATCATGTGAATGACATCCAAGGGACATTTTACAGATCCTGATTTTGCTGGACAAAGATGCCAGAGAAATCCTGGGGAGAGGATCCACAGAGCATCCACAGACACAGCAAAATGTACTTATTGTGAGTTTGAGCACAGGACTTTCTTTAAAAACTCCTGAAGAAGATTGCCATCACAACTCCATTTTAGAACTCTCTTCCAGAGTTGTCACAGAGTTTTCCAAACGTTTCTCCTTGGACAGAGTGAGAGACCACCAGCAGTCTGGTGTATGCACATAAATCACCAGACCTTGTCATAAAATGCCTCTCTGCACAACCTGTGTATTCATTCTCACATTTCAGGATATAAAAATCATTTAGGATATTGAAGATTATTTACACTGTCAAGAAGGGAAGGGATCCTATACTTGATCATTGATCTTCCCCATAGGAGAAAAAAATTTGTTCTTGTTCTACCACATTAGCAAATATTGAGTATTACAGAGAAAGCAACGTCAGAAGCATTAGTCAGACTGAAGGAATGAAGTTTGCAAACAATGGCTCCAAATTAACAGACAGAGCTAACAAAATGTTGTGATGGCCTAGAAAATATACCTTGTGCTGATGGAACAAAGGTTGAGTCGATAGTAACAGAAACAAACGAAGAAGAAACAGATTTATATGGCATAATCTCTCAGAAGAGCATTACAAGGGGCACTGCTTGGAAGAAAAAGCTGGATGGACAGAAGAAAAATACAAAACAAGGTGCAAATTCTTCACAGTTAACATATTTAAATATAACATGATAGGCCCTTCAACTGCAATACTGCATATAAAGCTACATGTCTTTTCTTAACCTCATGCTCTAATTCCAGACAGAGTTATATGCTCGATGTGGAGTTTACTAGGTAAAGTTCCTTCATACATGTTAAGGAGGTCAAACAAGATGACCATGATGGTCTATTTGAGCCTTGCATTCTGCAAATATATGAAAATACAGTCATTAATTTCTCTGTCACACCAGAGTTATACTCTCAAACATGTTCTTTTACCTGTCAGTTGTTCCTTATTTATTTGGTTGGTTGTGGTTTTTTTCTTCATGGCTATCTTTTTTGGCACTTATTTGTACAGAATGGTCATTAACTGTGATGGAAATGCCAATGTTTCCATGGAAACCTCTGTCCACTACAGAATATACTTAAGCAATATTTGAACCATTTGTCCATTTGATTAATTATGTCTTTGTGCTGAAGGCGGTTTGGCTTGATTGTCTCATCATGTATTAGAGAAGCTACTGCTCTAACAAATGGAGCTATTGTTTTGGGTCTATTCATCTTGGTACATCTCTGAGAGCTGATAGACATGTCAACAAAACGACTGTCCCTTAATGAGCTGCAGCTTGTCAGACTTGTTTAGGGCTTCATGCTAGGCACAGACTACTGTCATGACAGCTTCAGTTATTATGGCAATGAGTAGAATGTCTATAAAAGAGTCTATAGAAGAGAATGACCCTGGTTTTGATATCATATAGTTTCCAAATATCAGTTGTGATACACTATATGATAGATTGATTATAGATTCCAAAGCTCTGAGACAATGTACTGATGAACTGTTCTTCAGTCACAAAGAAAGAAGGTATAAAATACTTTCCCTAATCTTTCTAACCGCTTTTTCTTAAAAACAGAAAACAAAACCCACCAAAAAAACCCTGCCCACAAAAAAAAAAAAAAACCACAAAACCCAAAACCAACCAAACGAAACAAAATCTCCCAGAAAATATCATCCAATAATTGTCTGTAAATCACCGATATTGCAGCTTTCTGTAGTGAGGTAATTTCTACTTCAATTCTATTTTTTTAACGATAGTTTGACCTTTGAACAGTACTGAAAATGCAAAACAATTAAATGCATGGCCTAAAAGGAAAACATTTTTATTTTCTAAAAAAAAAGTATGTATGTAAATCTACACAGAGTTTACTCTGCTCAGCTCCTGTCAATATTTTTGCAACTTTAGTGGACATGCCTGTCACTACGTTGTTTACATTAGTGAATATCCAGCTCTAAAATATAATCTGCTTTGGCGGCATGGGATAATGTCAGACACATATCTGCTTATTTCTGGAAACAGGTTTCACATATTTTGGGTAATAATGGAAATATATTACAAGTATGTATGGATTTTCAAAGTGTCCTATAGTTTTCCCTACAGAAATGTTTCTCAAAGGAGAAACCAACTCAGAATCAACAGAAGAAGAACTAAGCTGTCTCTAAACAGAAGGTAATTATGAAAATCAGGACAGACTTTCTACATATTTTAAAAATGTAGATTTATGATTTCCATTCCGAAATGTTCCATTCAATTAACAAGCATTAAGAGTCACTGTATATGACATTTGCTTTAAATATTTCTCTGTGCAGAATCAGTGATTAAACTGTGCCCCTAATAATCACAGATGGAAGTCAGCACCCTGTAGCTACCAACAGCCACATTTAATCAGTTAATAACTGTGGATTAAGCTTAATTCAGATTAATTTGTATTAGTATAGAATTTGTAACTCAATTGCTTTCATATTAATTTACATGTTGTCTAGACATGACATCATATTGACTCTTTGTTTGGCCCAAACACTAATTACTAACCACATAGCTAATGGATGCAAAACTTGCAGTTTAAAAACAAAATAGAATTTCTGTCTACACTGCACTGAGTATAGTTCAATATTACAGTTTAGAGTTACAGGCTAGGCATTGCCTGGGAATATCAGTTTTTCATTTGCGCTTCAACCTCCTCAAACAAAGCATGTTGTTGCTACATGAAGAATGTGGCTATTGGAAAATGAAGTTACTATCAACCATCAAGGAATATTAGCCTCAAATCCTTCGGTGGAAAGCTCGGTGAGGAAATCAAAGGGGTTAAAAAACCAAACCAAACCAAGCCCAACTAAACCAAAGAGCACAGAAGAAAAAGGGAAATGAACTCCACCTGCTAACAGTAATAACTGTTGTGGTACAAATTGGACTGAACCACTGCCAAGGTTACTTTATCATTTATAATTGTATATGTTCTGTGGTGCCCTTCATGTGAACCTGAGCTTACTTATCACTTCTTGTCATAAAATTTAACTCATTAGCTTTCAAAGCACATTTTTAAATAAAAGAAAAATAGTGGGAAAACAGCCTTGGAATTAATTAGCATGATATGTAATATTTTTAAATTATTTTGGTTTAACTAGATTATGGATTTTATATATATATCTCTATATATATGTTTGGACCTTATGTATATGTAAGGTCCAAGATTACTGAGGATATGTTTTACAGACAGGACATATTCACATGTAGTGTTATGTCCATTTGTAAAATATCATTTAAAAAAAATCTGAAGAAAACTGAAAACCACCTTTTATTACCCTGAAATTTTCATTAGTAATGGTGGTAATAGTAAAAAGGAAAAACTGTGATGTATATTGCTCTGAAAATTTTACTTTCTTTAAATTTTAGTTTGTCTGTAGTGCCTTCATAAAAAATACCCTGGCCTAATGCTCCAAACAAACGACAAAAATAACTCAGAATAAATTTATAACACTGAGCTGAAAACTTTGTTATTCTCATCTACTCATTTATGTAATGGTGGTGAACCAAGGTAATAACTGAGAAACAAAGTAAGGTCAGCCATATTTTGGAGTTGTTGTTTGTTTTGTTTTGTTTTTTTAAATCTGAATATTCCCCACATAGTTTACATGGTTTGAATAAAGGAAAAATGCACAATCTTTGTGGTTTAAAATAACTCTGAGAAATGTTATCAACTATATGAAAAGCTTTTACTCTGGTATGTTTTTTTACCTACTGTATAAATAATGTTTGACTTACTCATCTGTGGTGTGGTACTGTCATCTAGTGGTCCCTCCTGGCCCTCGCCAAAGACTGCTTTTCTCAGTCTGTGTGCTCATACCAAATCTCGCATCTATCAAAAAAAGCCCATTACAGCGTATGCTACCCCTGAAGTCGTCATAAATAATTCAGGAGCATGACACTTGCAGGCAGTATGGCAAGGATACAATTTCAAATAGTCCCACAATTAACACTGCAGTTTGATGTCGGTGGCACAGTTGAGAGGCAACATTTTCAATTTGTACCTGCACAAACTGAGTTCTGTACGTGCAGATTGCACACACGTAGACTGAGGAGCTGCACTTCTAACAGCCATGTTTCAGGGTTGAGATATTTGAATGTGAAACTGCAAAGGACATTTATAATGTATAACTTACTGTAATAGGTTCACGTTCTGAAAGTATAGAGGGAATTAACAAGATATACAGAAAAACTGGTAAGACAGTTTTGACATGTAAGGTTTATGGTTGTAGGATATTTTATATTCATAAGTAAATGGTTAAATTAGTATCTCCTAATGAAGTAGCTGCAAGATTCTAGAGCTAAATTTGGATACCAAAGAAGTATATTTTATCTCCTTTATACATCTATTAAAAAAAAATTATTTTAGAACACGATCACATGAAATAATGATTTTTAACATAAAATGCTTCTACCAGCTGTGAACCTCAAGAAATATATTTGTAGTACAGATGAATGAAAATGTTTGAGTCTTCTTGCTTCATCCCACAGATGAACTAACCAAGTGTCAATTAAATGTTTGTATGTTCATAGTGACTCCAAAATTCTATTAAAAAAGTGACAGAAAATGCCACAACTCAAAATTGTTTCAGTTAATACCTGTAACCAAGGCTGACGCTAAACAATTGGAAAAAAAGGGAAAAAAAAGCATAGACAAATAATGTGATATCTGTAAAACTAAGACCAACAAATTCAAATTGACTTTTTGACACAGTGGCAATTTTAATTTCTTGTAATAATAATAAATAATAACAATGGTTAGTCTTCGCGAATGAAGACCTGGGGAAGGTCTTTACACCTTCCAGCCTGCACACTGGATTTTTTAGGTGAGACACAGAGTGCGCGGAACTGAGCCCACCCTTCAATCCTGAGGTTCATCTGCCGGGGCCAAGCGAGCTTGGACAGTGGCAGCGAGGTCCTCAGGACGTAGATGGATTGCCTTACAGGGCTAATGAGCTCCACTTGCCCGGGGAGTGCCCCTGACCAGGAATTGAACCAGGGCCTCAGCAGTGAGAGCGCCGCATCCTAACCATTAGACCATCAAGGGCTCCCTTTCTTGTAATAATAAACCAAATAAAACTTCACATCATTGCTCCATTCAATATATCTGTCTAACAAATTAGAATATACTCTCCCCCTCTCCCTCATATTTTTAAATTTAAAAAAACCCAATCACCTGGAACAAAAACAACCAGAAATTTTTAAACCTATATGAAGACTGACATTGTAAATCTCAATGTTCCATACACTTCTGACTAAAAATGCAAATTTCCCCTTATACTGAAAGTTCCCGAACATTTTTTTAAAGAGATTATTTACAGATAACTGTGCCTATTGACACTGAACTTCAACTCCATAAAGCAACTGATAAACTAATGTTTATTAAAGGTCCTAATAATGCCAACTTCAGTCTTGGTAAGTTGACTAAATGCAGCAGTGGTCTCAGTGGTTTCAGAAGTACAATAATGTTTGAACTCTTCTTACAGCACCCTGTTTCTCTCTTATATATATGCCACATGACAGAAGAGTAGGTAGTTTCTACATGACTAATTAAATGTGAGGGAAAACGTCCCAGATGCTACTGAACTATTCTGGAAACGCAATTCCTTTACTGTTTTGATTTCTGCTTTTTGTAGGGGTTCTATGAAATATCTCTGTCATAGGTCTGAAAAGAGATGTCAGAACTTTTTCCCTGGGGTCCCATTTCCCCAACCCCTTTCCTACATTCCCCCTCGCCGGGACGAGGGGAGTTGAGGAGGAGGAAGGACAGAGCGAAGGCGCACGCCCTGGGCAGCGCGGGATGGGGGGAAGGGCTAAGTTCCCTGGAAGCGTGGTTCCCCGGGTACACGGATGGGGAGCCTTTTGTCCGAAGGTTTTTTATTTTGTCCACCGAGCGGACGGGGAGGCGGGGAAGGGTGGCAGTTTTGACCGCCTCCTTTTCCTTTCCTGAGAGGAAGGGTTTTTTTTTCCCCACGGGACATCTTCCGGAGAACGGCTGAGAGAGAGAGACCGACCCACCTCAGTGCGAGGTATTCTGCCTTCAGGACTGCCTGTGGGGGAAAAAAGGACCCCTTCATTGCTGGTTGTGATGCCATCCGCCACTTGACACTGCAGGCGCACGTGGCTGCGAGCAGCTCTGGAGCACCCGGCACGGTGCTCCTTTCTTCATCCCCCTCTCTTCACCACCCCTCGTCCCGCCCCGGCTTGCCAAAGGTTTCTCCCAAAACACCCCCTCCTACCCCGGCCCCGGCCCCGGCCCCGGCCCCGGCCCCAACCTGGGGAACTGTTACTTCGTTTTGTTTCTTCTGAAAGTTTTTGACTGCACCATTTGTTGTTTACTCAGATTTTGTTAATAAAAAGCTGTTCCCCTTTTCCACACCTCCACAGGAAGTTTCTTAACTTCTAAGTTGTAATCTTGTTAAACTAAAATAATCTCTCTTTGCAGATGTCTGCTCTTTGAAGCAGATGGTCATGATTTAGTATGAATATATTGATTTACATTAAAATAGGTGTATTTTTTGGACAATTTTATAAATTAAAGATATGGGGATAACCTCTAGCTTTGCACTGACATCATGGCCAGCAGATACTTTTTTATTCTGTTTTCATGTCTTCATAAAAATCTGAAACAAAATAATTCACATGCTCACAATTGCTCTCCAGTCTCTTTGCAAAAGGTATTGGCAGTGATCAAGATATGGTAAGTCATACAGAGATGTTAAGGCTTTCTTAACTGGTTTGCCATCTTTTCCACACTATACCAGTGGCTGTAGAACATTGAGTGAGGGCCAAAACTTAACTGAGACAACAGTAGCATGCAGCTGAGCACTGCAACCAACCTCCCCAGGGCTTCTAACCAAATATTAATACCTCTACAACTGATGAGAGAAAGCCCTCATGAATTAATTTCTGATAATGCTGCCTTTGAGGGCAGAGAAACACAAAAGAAGAAGACAGCCTTGAATGGAAGGGGCCCTAGGGGTGAAGCTTTGCAGAGTCCCATCATACAGATTATATGTCACGTATGAGCTGGCATAAGGTGTCTTGCAGAGCAAAGCAAATCTGATTGAAGCTGAGCACATTGTGCTCCTTTTCTAGCACTGCCAAAAGCCGAGACCTTCTCTATTTAAGGAAGATGCATAAAGAGGCAAAGACCTTTGGCAGGAATGTTTTTTCGTCCGTGCAGATACATCTAGGACTGAATCCCTCTCTTGATGGATCTGCAGTTCCTGATGTCCCTGCACCTCAGACCATGCAATGAAAACCATAAGGAAACAAAAGCTCCTCTGTGATGGAGAATTTCTGCACTGACATACAGGCACTGTCTCAGTAAGTAAAGGAAAGGTATCATTGGACTGCTTTCTTAGGCTTGCCATCGTCATATCTGCAAGGGTGTTGTGCATATTGAGTTCTGCCTATGTACCAAGACACAAAAGTATATTCGAACAAGCAAACATTAAAAAGTAACTATTCAGGACCCCATAGAAAATGTTACATTCGGTAACTGCATGGTTCAGAGGCGTACTTGCTAGCTTCACTTGGAAAGTTCCTCATTGTTTAACATCATTAAATCGTCTTTCAGATCCCATTCTCTGATGAAAAAAATCATGACTATTTCTTTGTCAAACTGGGACTACTTTGAAGGTCCTAGATGATAGCTCTGACTCTCTCTGCAGGCCAAACTAAATCTGTGACCAGAAGACAGGGGCATTCAGTCTTCTTGAAAATGAGAGTGGTGATGGGGTTTAGTTTTGGTTTGTGGGGGGTTGGTTTTTCTGTTTATTTTGGGTGTTTGTTCATTTGTTTGTCTTTCCTCTGGAACTCAACACTGTATCATATTTTTATTTGAAAAACAATTCTCTGGTTTCCTATTAACAAATGTCATCTGAATTTGACTACACCTTCAGCTGCAATTTAGTTCTTTGAATGCACAGAGATATGAAATACAACTGGTGTTTGACATCTAACTGATAAATGATTTAGAACATTATCTCCCAGGAGTATGCTACCCACTGCACACTAGCTATTCTGGCACGCATGCATCTAGTGTGTGCTCTCAGAACTCCACTGTTTTGTGTAAAAGACCACGATAAACTTGATCAGAATCTTTGACTATAGTGACTTCCAGTCCTAAATTTCCATCACAATTAAGCTAAAAATGTGCTAGACCTCTATCTCTTGTGCTTCACTTGATAGCAGAGATTAAAGAGTTTCTCTCTGAGGATATTCAACAATCCAGGGGAGAGGGAATTTGCCCAAGTAAACTTGTCTGAAACCCTACTCTGAATTACAGTAAATTTGCTCTTTGGCCTCCCACATCATCTCTACTTCCTTGAGCCTTTGCTGAGTACTGTTTAAGTAGAAGACTTCATTTCAATGTATATACATTGTACTTGCCTTTTTGTAATCTTTTCACTTCATTCCCCTCTCTATAGGAAATATGCCCTTAGCTACATTTACATCAGCAAACATAAAAAAAAATCCTTACACTTTGTAGAATGTTATTAATCTTGTCCTGTAGAACTTCACTTCTTACTTGAGGTTCAAACATATGGGGTCAAAATATAACCTAAAATATGCTATTTATTTATTTGAACCACAACACACACACATTTACAGACAAAAATAGAGACACAAAGAAGTACATTTTTGCAGTTGATTTTTTTATGGTTGCATCTTAAGTAAGACATGCCTAAAAAAGTCCCCAAATAAGGGACTTGAATAGGTGACATTTAAATTGGTTTCACAGTGGGGTAAAATGCATTTCACCAAGAGGGAAAAGGTAAGCTCAGTATTTACCTTTTTTTTAATTATTTTTATTTTGTTGTAAAAAGGGTATATAGCTATGATAACACTTTTAAGCTGTCAAACAGATTCATAGTATACACATGACATGCATGTGTCATCAACTTTTTCTGAGGAAGCTCAGAAAAAGTTGTATGCACAATTACAGCTGTGTGCTGTTATCACTTTCTACTCTGATACTGCAGAAAGGTATTTCAGGGAGACTAACCTGTGTTTACATGCTTGATTTTTCTCCAACCTAATGTCCTACTTTCAAATTCGATATATGGCCAACCTAATAAAAAAATCCTGTGTGATTTACTCCTGATAGTAGATTAGTACTTTAGCTGAATTTCAAACAAATCTACAATGAATGAGAAGACTGAATACTTTCCTTTACAGTTCTTGAAAGGGGGAGGGGAGGGAAGCATGAAAGGAAGGGGGAGGAAAGACCACATAGGCTGTGTTTGGAATTCCTTTTTCACCAGCAAGTATAGGAACAGGGGAATAGACTTTAAATGCCCTTCAGCAGAAACTGGCAGGCACGGGAGACAGAGGATCCTTTTACTTGCATCTTTCACCGTAAGATGCCTGTTATCTCTTTCCCATAGCTGTCAATGTCAGCTTTGATCACTAATATATTGTTTTGGCAGAGAGATAATCTAACCTTAATCGTTAAAACTTTGTGCTTACACTGTGTACATCTTCCTAGTGCTGTCTCGATACACTGAGCAAGCTGTATTTCACTTTGTTTAATAAAGTACATGAATTATATCATCTCTTCTGACACAAATGTTAAGAATCAATTGAGAGCCATTTGATTTTCCTTATTGCAACATATTATTTTCTCATAAAATTTCTTGCAGTATTTCTAAAGAGTTGTCATCTACTTTGAAATCATGTTTAATATATTTCACTTACAGGGACATTCTGTTATTTATTGATGAATCTTCAAGGAGATTCTGGAAGAGCAAATGTTTATACTGATAGCATAGATATTGAAGCATAACCAGCACTGGTCAGCGGATTGACTCATGTTCATTGGAAGCATAATCTGGTATCATTAAGGCTGTCTGATGCTTTCCATTGAAACATCCTGGTTTACATATCTTGGTCAGCTTCTCAGGTTAAAATTGTCCATAACGACTGCCTGTCCCAGGTTGGCCTTTTTTCAGTGTCAGCAAAACCAAATCACTGATTTCTCAAAACAAAATTAGAAAATGATTCCTCCAGTTTATACAGTTTTCGGTTTGTTTTGAAACATAATAGACAAACTCTTTAGAAAGGACTCAGCTATCCTTCAAAGGGTCACAGAAGTATAACTCTGGCACATACCAATTTTTATCTCTATTAAACAGTTTAAACACTGAAAATTTCTTGTTTTTTTTTTTTTTTTTCAAAAATATGTTTCATGAAGTGAGAAAATTTTCAGGGATCCCTCTTTAGAAATCTTTTGCCTTGTCTCAAGGCACAAGTGTGTTTTACATTAAGTAAAGGTAAGTCATGAAATGTTCAAACACCTAGCAGTTGATACAATAGAAAATTCTGTTGTAAATAAACAAATACATAAAAAGCAAGGAAGGAACTCAGCTGCTCAAAATTCTCCATATGGCAATTGTTGAAACCATCAATAGCTTGACAAAATAATTACTGCTACATTAAACTGATAAAAGACAAATCAGACAACGACTCAGAGGGAGTAGATTGAAAAAGTATGGATCCTTCCTTGGCAGTCTGCAGGAGATTCAAACCATACAATGAAAACCCTTCAATCTTTAACTTAGTAAAACAAGGGATGCAATATTCTTTTGTGTGGCATTAGCACTATAATGTACTCACACTGAACTTTATTCTACAAAAGGATGGCAGTGAGATAGAAAGCATGTAAAAATCAGGAGTGGTCAACGTGATCCACTTCCTAACTGGAGGAAAAGCTTGTAGAAGAGCTGGGGGGAAAAGATATGAAAGTTAAGCACCAAGGAAGTATGATTGCAAACTGTTCGATTTAGCAGCTGTTTGCCTCACAGGCTCTTGACACAATGTATTTTAAATCCTGAGTGTTGTCATACATCCAGACTCTTTCTTATCTATCATCAAACAAAGGCTGTTTCAAATAAAATTTTTAAAGATTTTCTGAGCATCGGTTCTCCAAGTTAGAAGTAATTCTCACTGTGAGTTCCAGTTTACTAGGCAAGAGTTTCTGCAGTCTTTTATCTTATGTATGTTGTAGAAGAACTTCATAAAACTTGTACTTGTTACCAACTGACATTTTCTTTACAGATGCTACCAATGAAAGTAATAGACAACATACTGAGTTTCAAGAAACTATAGTTCAAATAGCTCTATAATCTCATTTACTATGAAGTTATCTGATTATGTTCAGTAGGCTTAATATTTCTGATTTTGGAAGCTTAGATTGGTGCTCAATAATTTTACCATAAGTGCTAATTAAAAAAAAAAAAAAAAGAAACAAACAAGGGGTGTGGGGTGTGTCTCAGGACATGTGTGCACTTTCAGGATGTTGGAAGCTTATATTTGGAATCATGCCAAAAAATATTGGCTTGACAGTAGAAATTCAAATTAGTTATCAGTGGGTTAATGCAGTCACCAACAAGGAAGTCACAAGCTCCATCAGATGTGGTAAAAAAGATGGTAGATGTTATGGAGGAAAATTAATACATAGGTTGAGTCTCACACCAAATGACCCAGAAGCTCCTTCCAACTGTAAGCTCTATGAACTGTGAAAACTGTAATAAGTGCTGGCACTTGTGGAATTCCTTCCTGCCATGACGTATAAATTACTATATAAAGGCTGTCACATGCAATACATCATCCACAAATTTTCTGGGTTCTTATTGTAGCTACCATTTGGAAAAAAAACCAAGAGAAAATCCCCCCAGCAACAGTAAAACAAGAATCCACCCACAACCCCCCCCAAAAAAAAGAAAAAGGAAAAATAAGTCTCAAAAAAAATATACACCAAAAAAAAATGGAGCTATTTGGTATAACAGAATTTCATTCTGAGGTTCTCTAAAAGTATCATAGTCTTTGCCATATTTACCATCAACATTTCAGCTCACTCAGTCCCAGTCTTCCCTCCTATATCACCATCAACCCCACCCTATCCTAATTTAACAGGAAGGCTACAACTCAGACAAATATTTACTCACTCTTTAATATTTTCTCAGTTAAATACTATCTTAATTACAGAAAGGACAAGGAATTACATACTTGATATGCATGATATATGTAAGATTTCTTAGGATTTGTATTGAAATGAAAATGCCAACCTGACCTTAGCACTGTTATTGCAACTCCTAGTCACGTATGCTCACTGCATAGTGACAGACTATTCATTACATCATTCTTCCTGTAATGTATTTTTCCAAATTCGTTAAGAATAGGATAGTGCAAAGCTGATGTCTGACAAAAGGTAAGACTTGTTAAATTGCAATGAAGCAATGAAGTTTATAATGGTTTATAGGCATTCAATAAAATATGTTATTTTTGTTTCATAAAATTGCATCGATAGTGTAGATAAATATTCTTGGAATCATAGAATCATCATAGAATCATACAGTCATAGAGTCAGAGTCATAGAATTATAGAATCAGGTGAGTTGGAAAAGACCTCTGAGACCATCAAATCTAACCCTTGATCCACTATCCCCGTGGTTACTAGACCATGTAGCATGCTTTCTTCTCACAAGCTCTTTCAGCAGAAGAAGAATTATGTAAGATTGCCAATAATTTAATTAATCTGATCATGCACATGTATATGAAATTTGTATATATGTACCATAAAAATAAACAACTCTCTGAGAAGTAAAGTTGGAGAGTGAGATTTGCCCTGTACTAGGGACAAATAATTTTGACAAAGTAAGCAATTAAGTTTCCAGGACTTAGGAGAAGGCAAGCTATTCCAAAAATAATGATCAGAATCACTGTTCAATGACCATTGCCATCCATAATTACTTTTGTTTTACAGGGTATTCTATTGAGATGAGAGACAAGAAAATATCAGTTACTGATTGAAAATAACTGTAATCTTTCATAACTAACTAGAAAAATTCAGTTTAAATGGCTAAATATTGAGAAATTAGTAAGAAATTCTAATTTTAACTGACGGGTTTAAAGATTTTTCTTTTTGGCTTACATACAAGTAATATGAGGGAGACATGTGCAGTCATCTTCATTTATCAAAAGGAACAGCATAGCTCAACCTTTTCTGATGACTGAAAAAGAAAGATTTTAGACAAAATAATGTAGTGAAAATTTGTGTTTAGCTTTCACATTGTACATCCACCAAACTGACTGCGCTGTCGTAAATTTAGTCTCTGAAGGTAATTGTTTATGCAAATAAGGCTATCAAACTATTGCACCAAGAACCAAATTTCATTCTTTATTATTATTATTAAACATTTTATACTGCTTGTTGTAGCTATAAGAACTGTTAAATAAAATATGTAAGAAAAATCATTTAATTTTGGTTTGTATCTAGAAGTATCAGAGTATTTTTGTTTGAATAGGTACTTATAAAATGCTCCAACTAAATACACCAGTCAGTAAAACCACTACCTTGCATGGGTATAATCTAAAATCTCATCACACATCAGAAATGCACTTGTCAACCATCACCAACTGTCCTTTGTTTCTTTTAATTTCATTTGTTCCTGCTTTGTTACTCATATTTCCCATGACCTCTTGTCTTATCCCCATGTTTTGCCAATGTAGATTAAAAAGTTAAGTTGAAAAAGTTGATTAAAAAGTGCTACATACATGCAAAGTTAAACTGGATTTTTGTCCCTTTTCTTTACTCTCTTTACTCCGAAGAATGAATTTCTCTTCTTTCTCTTGTTTTCTGTACCTTTCTTCTCTACTCTGGTTCTCTCACTTTTTGCATTCCTCTTGTTACATTTTTTTTTCACACACAAATAACCACAAAAACATTTGAAGACTGATGTCAGAAGTTGTCAGGTTGTCTCTTGTCATATCCAGAGAGCAGGCATTCATGGTAAGTAATTTAAATGGAATTTCTTATTAAAAGGACATAATCTAAAACCATTTTTACCATATTTATGAGGCAGTAGTAAAAAAAAAAAAATCTTTATCTTTTATTCTACAGTGGTACCATATAGTACAGTGTACTATAGTAGAGTGGTGCCATACGTTACCATACCTCTCTCCATTAACTACTGAACCTAGTATAAAATATCAAGTTTCTTTATTCCTCTCTAATTATATAATACACTAGTCTTTATATGAACTGTGCTTAAATTTGTATCAGATGTATATTTTATCCTCTACATAATATGTCCCATTCTCCCTCTTATTTTTCCAGTGGTATATAACGAAAAGCCCTCATGGTAGCAAAATTATATCCTGGTTTTACACCTATCATTTCACTTAGCAATTAGTCATGTTTGTTAAGGGTTTTTTTTCCCCTGTAAATCATCTTAGACTCCATAATCAAAAAACACTAGCTGATTTTACTCACTATTGGCTGTCTGTATAGTTATTGTAATATTGTCAGATGGAAGATACTGTAAAAATTAAAATACCAGCTGGGAAATAATAGAGCAGAAAAGAGAAATAAACCAACGAAAAAATTACCAGATTAAATTGCCTTTGCTAACAGTATCAAATGAGTATCCACTGTCAGTCATCCACAGCATTAAGTCCTCTTTCCAGGACTGCTTATCTTCAGGAAAGCAGGATTAAAGTTTTAACATGTGGTAGAATCTGTACAGAATGTGTTATTTCTTTGAAGAAGAGTATGCTAGTATTTCACGTGGTTAGATTAAAACTTGTCATTTGAAAATGAATGCAGTACTGAAGTAGAAAATTCAGCATAGAATGATGGACCAGCCTTATTGCAATGAGAGATCTTGTGACATCAGGAAGTTCTTCCACTGAGCTAAAAATTCCTCTTTTTAATGGCACACAAGTGCTCTTTTAAAAAATTTTAAAGTGTCATCATGAAATTATGGTTTAAATAATCTTAAAAAAATGGAAGAATGGAAGTATGTCAACTTTTTAATAAGTATTAATGTTCTTTGGATTTCTACCTACTGCTTCAAGCTTCTCAGAGTATTTCTTAGGCTTCAGAGAGAGTTTGCTACTTATCAGTTGCCAGCTATCTACTGTGAACTGAAGATTTGCAGCAGACCTGGGCAATCTGTAGTCCATCAATACAATCCACCTACCCCTTCTTCAAATTTCAGTCTAGGGAAAAGTCTTCTTTTCTGAGGCTTGTTGGGCAGACGAGCTACTATAGTTACGTGCAACCTCCTCTCAATTTTTTTATTTTTCCTTATATGTGCTGGCTTCTGTGAGTAACATCCTTTAACACAGAACTATGTGTATATAATTGCATGTTGCTAACGTTTCCAAATTCTCTGTAAACTTTATAAAACACTTAAAATACAGATATTTTCATGGCATTTTGGATTTTCTTAAAGTAAAAAATGAGATAACAATACATATTGTGTTTTTGTTATGTTTTAATTGGGAAAAAAAATTTTGGCCATAAATTCACAGAAGACTATTAAACGGACATTTGAAAATTGATGCAAAATAGTGCTTTTGATCAATGCATTAAAAATTCATGCAAAATAGGAAGAATATTTTCAAATCCTCAAAGTATGAAATATATTGCAGACTTACCATTATAACTATTACTTTAGATATGCTTAAGCTACAACATGAGAACACCAATATATTGAGTGCTAGGCTTCCATTTTCATTTGAATTAAATAATAAAAATAACAGCAATTCCAATTCTGCAAATATAAGTTGGGAAATTATTTAACTGCAATTACCAGATATATCTAAATTTTGAAGTTTGTACACACAGGAATTTCCCTCTTTAACCTATGTTATCCAAGATTCTTGGAACTCAATTAAGAAATTCAGTTTGTATTAGTACTGTGCTCACTGAGTACAGCCCAACTGGGTTGGATTCATTAGTACTATTATTCAGTAAGACTACTTCCTAATTTTTATTGAAACAGTAAAAAAATCTTTCAGGGAGATATTTGAACCCTGTGTAACTTTGCCCAAAAGACTTAGCAAATTTGTATCATTACATAATTATAGATATTTTTACATAAATGTCATTATCTTTGACTCAGTGTCAGAACCTCGGCTGAATGTCAGTTGCGACATAATCACTTAAAGTTAACTTTTATTTCTCACTGATATTGCGAAAATATAATCAAGTTAATTTTTAGAAATCTGGTAGAGATATTTGCTCTCAGGCAGAATATTTTTCACAGGTTTCAGCCTGAAGCCGATTTTCTTGGCAGATTTCTGAAAACAGAAATTTCTAAGAGAACTGCTGACACAACCTTCCCGCCTATATAGTAGTTTAAACTTGCCACCATAATAATTAAGCAATTAGGCATGACTGAGAGTGTGAGTTTTGCAGAGATAATCACACCCCTGGGGTATTACAAGTCATGATCCAAAGATAAGTGTTTTTAATCTCCCAAGGGTGTGATTATCTTATGATAACCACACCCTCCAGAAGAGGTTTATTAGTCATATAAAAATCTTTAGTGTAAAGTAAAAAGTGTTTTTATTGTATAGAGACAGTGCTTTGTGACTTCCTCAAATTAATAAAGAATTGCAATATACAGCACCAATTCATACAGTTATCCATCAGTTCAATCCATTTTACTGGAAAGTATGTTGAAGTAAATTATTGCTGTCTTTCTACAACCTCTAATGCAGCTAATACTGTTTTGAAACTTTTGGGATCACCTCAATACTAAAAATGGGATCTCCATTTGAGACTGCTTTACTTCCAGGTTACAACAAGAATGGCCTTCCCAAATGTTATTTCCAATTCCATTGTGAAATGCATGCACAGCAGAAAGTAGGAAATTACATATCATCTCTTACTGACTTCTCAAAATCATGCTTTATGGCCTGGAAGCCATACTGGACTGCAAAGGGCTTAAATTCTTTCTAACGAGTTGATTCGCAAGCAAAAGTGAAAAATGTAGTTACTTTAAACCCTACAGTTGTCAGATCTTAAAATAGCCTCATCTATTATTCACCTTGCCTTCCCCCTTTAGCAGTATGATTTGAAAACAAAAGGTTGACTCCACTTTCTGTAGTGAAAATATCACCAGTTATTTGTAAAAGACCCTTGATGCTGACACCACTCCCACTTACACCTGAAATGGCATCAAACATTTGAAAACGCTGATGTTTGGTTAATCAAATCAAGAAGTTTTAGAACTGACCTCTGCAAACAGTCCTAAGAGTGGCTGTGCCTGTTCTGACTGGATGCATGAAGGTGCTTTGGTTTATAGGAGCCCTACACACAATGTATAAATACTGATGGCAGCTACAGTGCATTAGACGTTAATGTTTCTTGGATTTACATTACACTTCTGCACAGTAAGTTGTTGGATACATTTATTCCACCACTGCATCAAGATAATGAGAACAGCATGCACTCACAGTCTGTTAACAGAGATCCTTAAAGCAAGTAACTAAGGGGAGACCGCTCAGAAGCAGTCGGTTGTTCAGCTCCATGCAGCACACTATTCTGTCTTCACTTACCACTGTAATTTAAGCATTAGTAATTAGTTGGCAGCCTTTGCATTAAAGGTATTTTTCATTTGTATCATGTAGCACTAAAGTGTCGAAACTCCAAAGACTGAAAACAAATTATTTTAAAAGTTTTAGATATTGGTCAGGTTCAACTTCTTTTTATTGTTCTGTCACTGTAATTTGATACAAACAAAAGTCTCCTGCAAGGAAGATTTTTGTACCCGTACCTCTTCTCAGAGCTTACTGACACAAAATTTTTGGAGAGGTCAGTATTGGTAAAAGCATGGGCTACAATGACAATGACTTGGTGAAATTCACTATCTCAAGGGATATAGACCAAGCACAAAGTATAGTCATGTTGTGGGTTTGTCTAGGGACAATTTTTTTCCACACTACCCACAAATTACTCTACAGTGAGAGAAGGTTTATGCAGACAAAGAGATCTGATTGGGGAAAAAATAATATTAGGATTTATTACTAGAAAAATAAAAACTAAACAACTACATCTACAACAGTTCTAATTAAGTAAAAGCACTGTGTATTTAAAACAACATCCCTCCTCCCTTTGTATCAGTCCAGGAGGAAGAAGTAGGTTTCCTTCCATTTTAAAAGTTTCAGGTCTTCTAAGCAGTTCTGAGGCGTTTTGTAAGTTCTTCTCTGTTATCTCTGGGACGACAACTCTGACTCATTGCAACTGGAACTGTTTCTCTCTCTGTCTCGTTCTCTTTCCTGTGTCGACCTCAGGGCTGGGCCTGCCTCCCTCCTGGGCTAGGCCAGAAATCGGGAGTTACCCAGATCCTGTAAGGTCTTCCATGGACTGCAAGGGGACACTTGCTTTTCTACGGTCTTCAGCACAGGGTCAAGGGGAATAATGGCTTTGAGTCTACCCCTGTTTCCTGTGGGGTCCCTTCCCCATGGGAATAATCCTTGATAGACTTCTCCAGCATGGATCCATCCCTCGGACAACAGTTCCTCCATTCTATGCTGTCCCTTAGGGTCACAAACTCAGTTGCACCAGCATCGATCCCTTCTGGGATCACATAAATCCTACCCGGACCGCCTCGCTACAACATAGGTCTCTCTCTCCGTGGCTACAAATCACTTCACAACTCTATTTTATCTCAGGCTTCCCACGGAATTTCAGCAAGACCTTACCCAGGCCATCTCACTCTAGCGTAAGGTTCCTCTATCCATGACCACAGTCCAGCAAAACCTTGTGTCATCCTAGACCTCCTACAGTTACGTCATCTTCATCCATTCCTCTGCTTCAGCATGGGCTTCATCATGAGCTACAGAGGGTCATCTTTGCTCCCCAACAATATTCCACAGGTGGCAGGGATTTTTAGATTTCAGTCTTTTCCCTGCTGAAGGGAGAGAGAGAGGCAGGGGGAGAAGGAACTGTCTCCCCCCTCTCACCACCTCTCATCTCTCTCCTGTCTGCCAGCTCTGACCTTGGAGGCTGTCTCTCCGGTTGGAATTCTTTTTGCAGCAGCTCCATCCAAGTTCTTCCTTGCGTTTTTTTTTCTCTTCACTCTGTTACATGTCTGGTCAGGGGGCTTCAGTGCTACTTCTGTCCTTGGCCCAGGGCTGGGGGAGGAGAGAGCCTGGCCCGCCTTGGGTCCTGCTGCGTCCTGCCTTCTACATGGCTGCCAATTTCATCTGTGCCACCACCTTCTGTTCCATTTTCTTGAAGATGTAATTAGCAAAGGCGTCACCTAAACTTCTGATTGGTTTTACTCTGGAAATTTACTTGGACAAACTACTTCCAATCCCCAAGGAGGGAGGAACTTCGCAAACCCACGACAGGAGTGTGCCAGGGGAAGGACCTGGGAGCAGATAAATCTGGGATTGGATGGGATAATACCTTAAATTGTGGAACCCCCTGGACACGTGTGCACGTCTCTCTACCCCCATGGTGGAAGGCTTTCTATTAAAACTGCTCTATTATCTTATCTCTACTAAAAATTGCCTGGTGAGTAATTTTTTGGCTCCTGATCTTCAGACAGCAGTTAAAACTAACTCCATGGCAAAATAATGGCATTTCCAAAGGGCAATAATTCTTCATTTCACTTTCTTACATGTTTAAGGAGCTTAGATTTTCTCAAAAAGATTGTTTTTTACTTATTTGGTTAAGAATGGACAAAGGACTATTGAAGCTTTTACCAGCTCTTAGTTTTCAAAACCCTTTTCTGATATCCAAGGAGGATGGTTTCTAGCAGCTAAAAATGTGTAGGATTGAGACATGTGTCTGGGATAAACAGATAATAGGAATTAAGTGGCTCAATACCTTTGGGGTCCTGGATTTTTCATTAAATCTTAGGGCTGGATCTTTCCTTTCTATATTTTTGTTTTAAAATTGCAGTTTCACTGGAGATGGCAGCTACAACTCTTCTATTCCATGGAGTGTTTGTGCACTGGCCAGTAAACAATTACTATTGAATGGTGACAAGGGCACTGCGTGAACTGAGCTGACTGAAGGGTTTCACCTTCTTAACCACGGGGCAACACCTGGCCTCTTTTTTTAAGTATTTTTCTTAGTGTTGTGTGCCTTGCACTTCTAGTTGCCACAGCCATAACGTCCTGGGTGCCACTTTTCCTCTGTGGAAACAGGGGAATATCTGTAGTTAAGGCATCAACCTGAACAGCAGACAATGTGAGGCTAAATTCTTCCTAACAGAAGATAAAGGAATCCGGGTTCAGTCTGCTTGGAAACTACAGCATAATTTTATAGAGTTTGCATGCAGAATATTCTCAGAGCAGAAAATGCAAGCCTAGTTGCGTTGCTTACAATTCTAAATTTAATATGACTTAAATTTAAATTGTATTAATACCATTTAAATTACTTATAATAATTATATTTAAGAAAATTTAGTATCATTAAATAAAATTTAATACAATCTTAAGTTAAACAAATGCAACTGTTGGGGGCGCTGTTGGGCTCTGGCCCCGGTGCACGGGAGAAACAGGAACAGGAGATCTCTCCCACAGACTGAGAAGGGGAAGGTGGAAAGGCCTATGAGGAGAGGCTGAGGGAGATAGGGTTGTTTAGCCTGGAGAAGAGAAGGCTCAGGGGAGGCCTCATCACTCTTTACAACTCCCAGAAAGGAGGCTGTAGCCAGATGAGGGTTGGTCTCTTCTCCCGGGCAGCTATTGGTAAGACAGGAGTACACGGTCTCAAGCTCTGCCAGGGGAGGTTTATGTTGGATATTAGGAAGAAATTCTTTACAGAGAGGTTAATCAGGCATTGGAATGGGCTGCCCAGAGAGGTGGTGGATTCTCCATCCCTGGAGCTGTTTAAGAAGAGACTGGATGTGGCACTTAGCGCCATAGTCTAGTAATTGTGGTGGTAGTGGATCAAGGGTTGGACTTGATGATCTCAGAGGTCATTTCCAACTCATCTGATTCTGTGATTCTATGAAAACGGGAAAGGTTTCTTCCCACGAACTTACGCTGTTGGCAGCTGGCTCCAGCCGAGACTCCCCCAAAGGTTCGTTCACAGGACCAAACCTCTCCGATGAAATCCGAACAAGACATCCAGGCCGAGGGCAAAACTGGACGCAGAATGGAGGTGAACCAGGGCCAGAAGCAGCCAGACAACCCGTCCGAAAACAAAGCAAACTCGGACCCTTTCCACACACACTGCCTCCCTGAGTCAGGGCAAAAGTGAGGTGCCTGCTGTTTCCAGAGGTAAAAAACCCGAACTCATCCCTTTCCCCCCCGCCCCCCAATCTTCTGAAGGCTACCAGCCTGAAATGTGGGTCTGCTAGCTAGTTCCTCGGTGTGTGTCAATCACCCTAGGCAAACACCATCCCCCTCCCTTGTTCAACATCTTTCTTTTACGGCAATACAGGGGAAAGGAAAAAAAATAATTCCCCTCTGGTTTGTTTTTTTTTTTAGAACAAGTAAACCTATGACAAAAAGGTAGACACTGCTGTCTCTGCAACCCAGAGCAGAGGACATCAGCGCTCTGCCACTTGTGTCCCATCTCTTGTCTTGGTGCTGAAAACCTGTACCTCAGTGGTCTTCACAACAACACATGGGCCTAAATCCTACTGGGATCAACATTTTTTGAAGGGATTGGAGTTTCTGAGAAATGCTTTATGCTCCTCGTCTTTTTTGACAACTGAAATAGCCCATGTCTGCAGAAAAGAGGAACCTGTGCAAGTATTTTGAGTTTCCTGACAGGAACAAATCTCTTGGACAGGAAGAAACATTCCCACAAAACTAGCAGGGCAGAAATCCCAGTTGGCTGAAGACACTTTGATGAATGGATTTGGGGGATTATGGGCCACATTTGCCTGAGATTGCAAGGTCCTGAGCATGGTCATGTAAGTGCAGATGGTTCTCTCAGTCCTGTTTCTGCATATTTCTGGGAACCAGAGGAATACTGCATGAACAGGTGAGGAACTGAGTTTGGAAAATAAAACTTCATTTCTTTTTTTACTTTTTCTTCCCTTTGGGCAGCATCTATTTGTAACATCTGAAACAGAGTAGAATCCTGAAGGAGTTAACTCAGAATGTAAGATCCAAGAAAAGAATTAAAAGAATTAAAAACTCAAGGTTAGAGAAAAGTAATATCTGGCCAAAGGAATGGGGACACATTGGCACATTAACATAGGAGAGAAAACACAGGAAAGCAGAGATCATTAAAATGCTAACATATATATATAAATAGACAAACACAAGGATACAAGAGATAGGATGGAAGGGAGAGTGCCAGAAGCTAGAAACTCTTGCCAAATCACAGTAGAATCAGCCAAATCAAAGGAGAGGTAAAAAGTTCACTGATGAAGAGGAGCAGAAGACGCCTACCCAGAGGCCGAAGAAACAGGAACTCCCCCTTCACATCTCCCCGAAAAAGACTCTGCCCAGACTCAGCCAGACTCCATCTGCCATGAATATTATAATGAAGTGTTATAATGTTACAAATATGCATGCAAAAATTATGTAATCTCTCACAAAATTTATAATAGTGACACTAACCACTGACTACCTCGGAACTCTTTATCCAGCGGGAGCTGAGGGTTCTCCAGCATTGCTTAATAAATACCTTGCTGCTTAAAGACTCAGAACTTGTCTCTGAGCAGTTTTCTATGCCTGTTGGAGCAAAAATTTGGCATCACATCAGCCAAGCCTACTTGAACCTGATGTCTCTGATCGTTGCAGCAAAACCATCTATGGCCATGAGGAAAAACCAGCCCTTCCAGAAGGTTTTCTCCGCTATTAGCTATGAGTGGGATTCAGAATAAAATCACTATAAAACCTCAACCACATTGGTAGATTCCCTTCCATTTCACCCTGTGAATAAGTTCTGCCTTCACTTCTGAGTTGTTAGTTGCTCCTTGAGAAGGGAGAGCCCTTTTTATGTTTTGTTTAGTTGGGGTTTTCTATATCGTTTGGAATTCGGTAAGAGCCTCCTTTATTCACCAACTCCAGACCTCACTGCCTTTAGAATATGATTCACTGGCTGGTTTTCATCCAGCCTTGGTACTTCTAGATGAGGAAGAAAGTGCAATTGCATTTCCAGCCAAAACCAAATGAAGAGTGGGGCAGCCAGAAGATCCTGTGCAGACACAGGCTTTCAGCTGAGACTATAGAGCATTTGCGTTCCTGCCAAGGGGATTTGTATCACTCATTGCAATCTCTTTGCCTGGATAAGGCTCAGATGAAAAAGCAGAAAGATCAGTGAGTGTGCACCAAAATGGCAATCACAACTTTTCTATTTTGGTCAGTCTGCGTTAAGGCTACAACTAAATGTATGTCTTCAGTTGTGCTGACAAGAGAAGAGAGGGGGCTCGGGGAATCATAGCTGAGCTGCCATGAAATGACAGGAGTAATTGCACACATTTCACAGAGTTCTCTCAATCTTAATGAACTATTGCAGTCCTGGTTTAAAATAGACACGTATGAGACAGTACTTTGATAGTAACTTTGATAGTAATAGACTAATACAGCTAATGGATTTTTTTTTACGGATGAAGAAAATGACCCAAAATGTGTTGTTCTATAACACTGAAAAATATACTACATAAAAATTAACTGCAATAAATACAAGTTTAAAAAAATAACTGTTTCAGTGCAAAGAATGAGAAGCACAGAAATGTGAAGATATGAGTGCATATTTTCATAAAAGTGTTAAAATTATGGGCAAAAACCAGACACACAGTGAACTACAACTCCAAGGTAGCTGCTAGATTTTACTTTAATTACATCATTTTACACTACTACATTTTTTTTCCTTCCCAAGGGGAAGCTGACATGTAGCTAAGGGAAACTGACATAGCTAAGACTCTGTAAAATTATTTCCTTCTTTTCTTCTAGTACTGGATAAGACATCCTGGCTGAAGGACCTGACTGAAGGCAGAGAATATCTGTTTGGTGTCGTACTGTAGTGCGTATCCATTGAAGACCCACCACCAAACTGGTGTGGTCTCACAAAGAAAAATGCATCCACTGAAGGCTCAGAACTGATTCTGCCCATCAGCACACCAGAGGATATGTCTGAGGACCCAGTACCAGTACTGGTTCTGTGTGGTATCACATTGGGGGATATGTTTCTTGCAGACACAATGAAGGTTCTGCTCCGCCTCACACCAGAGGATATGTCCAGTGAAGAGCCAGTATCAACTCTGTCCGGTAACACATGGGAGGATATGTCCAGTGAAGAGCCAGTACCGGCTCTGTCCGGCAACACATGGGAGGATATGTCCAGTGAAGAGCCAGTACCGGCTCTGTCCAACATCGTGCCAGTGGACATATGGATTAAAGGCATACTAGAGGCTCTTTTAAGCTTTGCATGAGGGGACATGTGGATTAAAGGCAGAGTATGGGCTCTGGCTGGTGTCACACTGGAGAACATGCGAATTTGAGACAGACTTCTGGTTCCGTCCAACATCTGACCAGGGGACACATGGATTGTAAACCCAGTACCAGGTCTGTCTGGTATACCACTGGAAGACACATGGATTGTAAACCCAGTACCAGATCTGTCTGGTATCCCACTGGAGGACAGGTTAGTTGGAGGCTGAATACTGCTTTTGTCTGCTATCCCACTGGAGGACGGGTGGATTTGAGACCGAGTACTGCTTTTGTCTGCTATCCCACTGGAGGACAGGTGGGTTGGAGACAGAGAAGTGCTTTTGTCTACTATCCCACTAGAGGACAGGTTAGTTGGAGGCTGAATACTGCTTTTGTCTGCTATCCCACTGGAGGACGGGTGGATTTGAGACCGAGTACTGCTTTTGTCTGCTATCCCACTGGAGGACAGGTGGATTTGAGACCGAGTACTGCTTTTGTCTGCTATCCCACTGGAGGACAGGTTAGTTGGAGGCTGAATACTGCTTTTGTCTGCTATCCCACTGGAGGACGGGTGGATTTGAGACAGAGTACTGCTTTTGTCTGCTATCCCACTGGAGGACAGGTGGATTGGAGACCGAGTACTGCTTTTGTCTGCTATCCCACTGGAGGACGGGTGGATTGGAGACCGAGTACTGCTTCTGTCTGATTTCTCACTGGAGAACAGGAGGGTTGGAAACAGAAAACTGCTTGTGTCTGGTGTTGCACCAGGGGCCACATGGATTGAAGGCTCAGTACCAGGTCTATCTGGTATCACACCAGGTGACATGTGGGTTGGAGACCGAGTACTGCTTCTGTCTGCTTTCTCACTGGAGAACAGGAGGGTTGGAAACAGAAAACCGCTTGTGTCTGGTGTTGCACCAGGGGGCATATGGATTGAAGGCTCAGTACCAGGTCTATCTGGTATCACACCAGGTGACATGTGGGTTGGAGTCCGAGTTCTGGTTCTGTCTGGTATTGCATCATCAGACACACGGATTGAAGACCCAGTACCAGGTCTGTCTGGCATCCCACTGGAAGACATGTGGATGGGAGACCGAGTACTGCCTCTGTCTGGTATTGCACCAGGGGACACACTGACTGAAAGTTCAGTACCAGGTCTGTCCGGTATCACACCAGGGGACACGTGGGTTGGAGACCGAGTTCTGGTTCTGTCTGGTATTGCGTCATCAGACACATGGATTGAAGACCCAGTACCAGGTCTGTCTGGCATCCCACTGGAGGACATGTGGATGGGAGACCGAGTACTGCTTCTGTCTGATACCACATCAGCAGACATATGGATTGAAGACCCTGTTCCAGCTCTGTCCGGTATCTCACCAGGAGACACATGAATTGAAGGCCCAGTACTGGCTCTGTCCAGTATCCCACTGGAGGACATGTGGATTGGAGATTGAGTTCTAGTTCTGCCCAGTATCCCACTAGCAGACATTGAAGACCCATTACTGGATTTGTCTGGTATCACACTGGAGGTCACATACATTGGAGACTGAGGACTGGCTCTCTGCAGTATCATGCTGGAGGACACTTGAGCTTCTGCTGGCAATTGCAAAAAATCTGGGAAATAACTCTGGTCAGCCTGACTATCTAGTGTGAAGCTGCTTTGATGTTTAGACTCTTCCCTGCCTTCTGGAATAAAATAAAGAATTAAAAAAACCAACCAAACAAACAAACAAAAAACCACAAACCACAACCAAATCAAAAGCAAACCTGCATTTACTGTTAAATACTTTCACAAAAAGTATGTATGTGAAGTATTTGTGTTTGCTTTTTGTTCAAAGCACTTATTTAAAATACCTAGCACCTGACCATATACATTAATCTCTAATATATAGAAACAAGGATTTTATATCAAGTATTCTGCACCAGGAAGTGTTAGAAAACAATAGCGTACTTTATTTGAAGCGCTACAAATACTTAGAGAGAACTTTTAACCCTTACCATTATAATTTCTAGTGCATGGATCATTTTAATCAAGTAAATAAACTTATTCTATAGCCTCTCTATCACTGTCTCTAGGAAACATTTGCCATGCCAGCCACAGAAGGTTCTCCTTTTACTTTTCTATTTATTTTACCATCAATTGAAATCAAACACTTAATGCTCTTCAAATGTCAGTCTGTTAGAAGATGGTGTGCCTATGACTTTCAGATTATTTCAACAGGAATTCACAGAAATTAAGGGACTGCATTATTAAAAAAACCACATTGTAAATTGCTCACAGCAAGATCCTTCCTTTGAGTACGTTTAGGCAGCTGTACTGCTGCAGAATGCAATTCTCTGACTACCACACCCCAGCAGTCTTTTGCTTCTACGGCCTGCCAGTGGAAGACTGCCCAAAAATTCAGACTACCAACTGTTCTTATGTGACTTTTCACCTCAGGAGGTTTCCATCTCTGTTTCAACAGCTCAACTGTCTTGCTATTTTTCTGTAATGCAGCTACATTAGTAACTTTAACAAACTTTCAAACCCAGGGGCTACTGTAAAACTATAGATATGGAGGCCCCAGTCACTGAGAGCTGGTTACATTTAGTTCTGCACCTTAATTACACTGCATCCTATTAACAGAACCTTTTGCCTTGTAGGCAACATTTAAATCAAACTGTTATAATTTCCAAATGGGTTACAATAGCCTGACAAGCTAAAAGTACACATACCTAGATACTGAGTATCCAAAAAAAATTTTGCATAGAAAAGGCTAGGTGAGGTAGTGAGAAAGCCAAGCAGAATTTTTATCCAGTCTGCATCCAATTCTGCTTCTTACAATATCTGGAAAGCATTCCCTCAATCATGTCCTAACACATGAAATGTGTTATGGCTGTGGCCCATGAAAGACACTCTCTGGCAGTTAACATGACACCAATAGACTGAATACCTTTCTCTTCTGCAAAAAGTCTCAGGAGGTTTCTGTTGACACTAGTTTTACTACTCCATTATGTTTATAAATTAATATTATTGTATTTGCCTACAGAAACAATGCAGCATGAAGGGAGATGCTGGCTAGGAAACTATATCCAAATTTCAAAATTTGCTCGAGAAGTGGCTTACCAGAACTTTCACGAAAGGTGAACGTTTGTTGTCTGGACCTTTGGGCTGCAGTGTGAAGCTGAGGAGTTTCTCTCAGTAATGTTTCAATTCTGCTAGCTGCAAGCTGGTAGAGGTCCATAAAACTTTGAATCACATCCTTTGAAAAGTAAAACAAATCATCAGTGACAACTAAGCTATATCTAAATGCCAAATAGTATACTTCTGAATTTATTAGGGAAGACAATTTTCTGTTAATTGGAGAAATCAAACTTTCTCTTCAGATAATATGAAACTGACCTTTTGAATGTAAGTCTGTAGTATAGACAAAAATAAAGTTAATGCCTCAAACAGGCATTTACAAAGCTTTTTGCTATTTCCCTTTCTCAAACACACTACTGCTTTTCAGAATAAAAGTTAACATAGCTGAAATTAATTATGACATTGCAACGTGTAGGAAACAGCAGTAGCAAATTAACATCATCATATGTCTTTTCTCACCAGAAAAAGCATCTAAAATGTATCAGTGCTATGGTGCTAGTCCTAAAAGAGGATTCTTGCAGACTATAAGGCCTTTAACTGATATGTCCTTGTCACAGACTGATTATAGCAATTCTAGAGGATATGTCTGCAAACAATTCCACTGCTTTTAATAAGAAGTGTCCCTAAAGTGATTATTAACTTCGTACCGCATTCAAGATCACAGCATATAGTTTTACATCCAGTGAAACTAAAATCAAGTGGCTGACTCCTAACTATAAAAGGCAAATTTTACAAAAAAATCTCCATAATGTACTGAGAAAGTTACCAAAAAAGCACAATGTAACCAGAGATGAGGAGAGGTAGAAAAGGAACAGGGAGAGAAGGGATTTCACAATGACACAGTCTGTGAACCATCCATTGTTCATTGATGCTGTTTGCATACCTCCTGAAGGAATTAAGGGAGGGAGGGAGGGAGGGAGGGAGGGAGGGAGGGAGGAAGGAAGGCAGGAAGGCAGGAAGGAAGGCAGGAAGGCAGGAAGGCAGGAAGGAAGGCAGGAA